>JBBJLR010012481.1:0-13623 GCA_037577145.1 Brachypetersius gabonensis
TGTGTGTGTGTGTGTGTGTGTGTGTGTGTGTGTGTGTGTGTGTGTGTGTGTGTGTGTGTGTGTGTGTGTGTGCTGTCCGCCAAGCGGATATAATCAGGCAACAGTGTTCTAAAAACCCAAAAGTAAAAAAGAAAGAAAGCCTAAAAGTAAAAACCACGTAACGTTTCAGAAGCATATTTAAAATCATTCTGAAAATTTAACAAAACAGTTTGCTGACAGTTTGTAGTGTTTGAATCAAATTAAGCACAAAAAACCTTTCTCCTCAACTAGAGTGGACTTTTCAAACTTGTGGCTCTTTTTACTGAGAGATGGGGCTTCCTGGTAAACAGAGCGCACGCTAAGCATCATGAGGGTCCTGTTTATTTTACAAATGGGCTCCGGTCTCTGCCCTGACCCAGTTTACTATAAAGCAGAGGATGGAGATATTTCGCACTCTTTAAACTGCTTTAAGATGCCATATCCAATGGCCCAAAACCCTTTAAAAGCTTTCTGAGCCTTATTTACTATCCTTTAATTCAGTGGTGAGTGGTCATCTACCTTCCTGCCAGTTTCACCTTTGACCAAAACGCACTTCAATTATCTAACCAAGGACTTTTTGAAGGCAACACGGCTGATCAGGGCTCCAGCTAAAGTCTGCTGAAAGGAAGAGCAGGGTTGGCGACTTCTGCTCTAATTAAATCAAAACCTCTAATATATCATGAGAATATCAAATGAGATAATTGAGTTTTGAAAGTCATCCAAAGGGAATTATCTTCATGATTAAATGCATATGAACAGCACAAGCAGAGTCTGCAGTGCAGATACTGGTGTCTGCACCTGAAGAAAAAAAAAATGTTTAACTTATCGAGGCAAGCGATCTAGTGGATGGAACACAAAGTGCTTTGTTAAAGTAATGCATCTAAAGTGTCAGAAGGAAGCAGTTATAATACTGCCAGAGCTGCAGATTCACTGCTGCCTCAGCCGCTGCTGCTGTAAGTGCAGTCCAGCAGTTTCTGGACAAGCTCAGACACATTTCAGACCTCAAAGCATTAACAGTTTATTAAAGAACCTTTCTTTAGTGACACTAACAATAAGACTGATGTGTGGAGCACAATGCTTTCTTATGCTTGTTCGAAATGGCAGCACCGTGTTCAGAGACCCTTTACTAAGAAGAGGAAATGAAGTGGTAGAGTCAGATTTTTGACTATTTCCTTTAACCCTTAGTGCTCAGTGTATTAGTAAAATCTGATTTCAACAAATATAAACGGTGTAAAACTTTTTAAAAGCTCCCACACGCTCGCTGTTTGCTGCTCGACTGCTCTCCGGACCCCTCCCTCTGTGAGGTTTCCCCACCCACTATATATCAAAGTAACATCCACACCTTAACAACAGCTAAACAGCTAAAGAAAACAAGTACAAGTAAATGTGATTAATCAGACCAGGCCACAGTCTTCCCTTGTTCCACAGTCCAGTTCTGATGCTCCTGTACAGATTATAGGATTCATTTATACACAGAAAACTGCTTCTGAGCTAGGAGGGCTCTGTACGTAGGAACCCATAAAAAATTCCCCTTTTCAACTTAGGATGCGCCAAAGTAGCGCCACGTTGTCAATTAGCTAAGACACAGAGACATAGAGACCCTCATAGTGACCTCGAACCTTGTTCTTGTGCCATGAAGATAAGTTCCTAAGAGCCTCCTATTGGTCTGTGGAACAGTTACAAAACCCCTTAATGACAATATATGTGATTACAAAGGAATATACGTATGATTGCAAAGAATATATGCAAATTTCCCGGACAAAACAAAGTTCGGAATCTCGGAATGCAGCTTCAATCAATGGTACAGCATGTGGGCTAAATAGATAAAAGCTTTCAGTCTCTTCCAACAACACGTGTGCGGTGGCGGTAGGATACTTGCCTCTGGACCAAAAGGTCATGGGTTCGAATCCTACCTTAAGCACCACCACTGGGTCCCTGAGCAAGACCCTTAACCCCAAGTTGCTCCAGGGAGACTGCCCCCTGTAAGTAAGGAATGGATATCACTTTGTATGAAAGTGTCTGCTAAAAAATACCATTTGGGGGTAGGGGGGGAAAGTTCAGGGCCCACATAGCTCTTCTCTCCAAGCTCAAGTAGGCCCGAAGTAAACTGAATGCACCAATTCCCTTATTAAATGCTTTCGAGTGACACACACGGCTGCAGAGAGCATGGAACATGTTACAATCACTGTACTCCATTATACTAAAGCACAGAGCTCGTCCAAACGTATGTGACAGAATGCCATTAGCAATCAATTGGCCTACAGAATACCACACACTCTGCCGGACACGGCATTGCGGCCAGACAAAAGGGGAAGCTGTCGAAATTTGTATTGGGTTTGTGTTTGGGATCTGGTTCATTATCCACACTGAGGGACCTAACGAGACCACCACAGCTTCTGGGCGGCTGGGCACCGCAACAGAGGCTGAAGTTTTTGCCTTTCTCTGTGGCGAAACAGACGGTACACACACCGCTGAATTAGCAGGCTACCCCCACAGTTTAATTGCGGTGAATTGGGCCTGGCAGAGAGCCACGTCTGATCTTTGGCTAAGCCGATTTTCAGTTGCCCACTGTTTGGCCGTGGCCCTGAGGCAGATGGCACTTCTAGGGGCTCGTGGAGGGGGGGGGGGGGTCGGATTTAGGAGAAAAGCAATGGGAACAGCACATATTACAAGCCGCTGAGAGCGAGACTTAGTGATGAGGTGCATACGGATGACAGAGGTATTCACAGCGGATGCTTTAAGCTGTACATGCCCCAGATGAGAGCTACTGGTTGGCTGGAGAATTTCCACATAATTGCAAACAATTTGACACTTTACTTCACAGCTGCCACATTTGACATTCTTCGTAGGCATGTAGCAAAACGACTATAAAGCTTATCCTTCCACGCGTCAACAGCAGGAAGGATTTTGATTCATGGTTGATCCATGAGATCGATCACAGCCTTTGGCTCCGAGTCTTCTTCGCTGGAAGCCCTCCCAGTAAATTATTTGTAATGCCTGTCAGTGAATAAAGGTGCTTATCCTTAAATAAAGACAGCAGTGCTCACTAGTGCTGGAGCTCGCTGGGGAAGAATGCTGGCCACATCTAGGGGAAGTGGCTGTATCCGCAACATGCTGCCAACTGTTTCCACAAAGGATAAGAAAATTACCCCTCCATTTGTTTAACATGCAGCCAGCCTTCACTGTGAACAAATGGCCCAAGGCAAAGTCAGTGCCGCCAAGCGCAAACAGCTAATGCGTCCGTGTTTGTTTTAAGCAAAACTGAAATATGCTGACTGACAGAAAAGTGTGACCGGATGTGCCATCAAATAAAAGCCACAACCAGAGATTAGAGCGAAAACCTGTGCTCTAAAATAATTTTATATTCAAATACCCATGATTAGTTCACAGTGGACAGCAGTAGAACCACGTGTTTGAGATCAGATTGATTTTTTCAGACTATTTTGTTGTCATTCAAACTCACAGCAACTACATTTATGGTATTTATCAGACGCTTTTATCCAAAGCGACTTCCATCCCCTACCTACAGGGGGCAGTCTCTCCCTGGAGCAACTTAGGGTTAAAGGTCTTGCTCAGGGACCCAGTGGTGGTGCTGAAGGTAACATTCGAACCCATGACCTAATGGCCCGGAGGCAAGTATCCTACCCACTGAGCTCCTCCTCCACAGCACGTACCCTCATTTGTCGTTTAAGGTAAGTGATGGGCTAGCATTAATCTTTTCGTTATAGTCATGGATGCCCACAGACTGTAGACTGAATTGCCAGTTTACTAAGTACACTTACCCATTTACACTCATCAACCATATCATCATGTACAGGGACCAGCCACAACATTTAAACCTTTAAAGTGGATGACACTGATTATCTCGTTATAACTGCACGTGCCAAGAGAAGAGATGCAAATGACCAGTCGTTCCTTGAGGCTGATGTGTTGGAAGCAGGAAAAATGGGTCAGAATCCGAATCGAAAAACTTCATTGATCTCAGGAAACACAAAGACAAGAACAATATAAAATATAAATTTATATATAATATATGATATAAAAACCTCAATATGATATAGACTATGCTATATACAGGGTATATATACAAGGGTGGGGTAAAAATAGCAAAATAAAGCAGGCAGTGATACAAATACTGATAGTTATGCAAACCTGGTAAGAAACTGCACAAAAAAGTAAAAACAAAAAGGATCTGGGCAATTTTGACTAGGACTAAGTTATGATGTCTGGTTAACTGTGTCAGAGCATCTTCAGGTCTTGTAGGATGTTTACAGTATCAAAAGTGGCCTTCTGAATCTGTAACAAGGTCATGGGCACTCAGGGCTCACTGAGGCAGGTGGGGAATGAAGGTTATCCCATCTGGTCAGATCCTGCAGGATCCCATCTGGTCAGATCCCAACCCCATGGACCTTAATATTGGCTCTGATGGGCCTCCCACAGTGGAGGTGTGTTTGAATGTGCGCTCCTACATCCTAATCTACACCCACGGAGGACAAGTCTATCCTAAAAATCTCAACGACATTACAGTTCATTGTTAACAGATTGTTATTATATATCCAGGTGTTTCATACATATTAATATATTCAGAGCTTGGCACACTCCTTATCACATTACATAGGACATAAGAAAGAGCTATGAAACCTCTAATCAACTGAGCTTCTGTGGTCTGCCCTGGCCCCACCTCAAGGATCTGCTGCTCTCTTGGTGCCAGATACCACAGCACACCTTCAGAGGTCTTCTCAGAGGTGCTTGATAGGGCTGTTTTGGCAGCATGAGAGGAGGCCACACAATGTTAGGTGGGTGGTTTAATGGTCTGGCTGATCATCTATCACACAGGTGTGCTTTGCAGGTTTAATACTACTGACTACAGCCGATCTGTTACTGCAGTTTATGTACTGTACGTTTTATCTGCCTCTTTATATGCTGTTTTGAGGAAAAAATTTAAGTGGGATTTTTTCATGTTACTCACAAACGTCATATTGTCGTTTCCTTGGAAAACAAACTCCATTTTTCTGTTATTTGAGCTGTCCTTCACACTGGGTAAACCAAATAAAATGCTCCAAAATGGCATGTAATTAAAAAAAAAACATTTGATGACTGTTGTTGTGTTTTGACAATATAAGACATCTATCTACAATCCATTATTTCACTAAATGCTGAAAAGATTAAAGGTAAAATTGGGTTTTTTATTATTTTGATCATTGTATTTTACAGATGGCAGCCAATCTATTAAGCAATCCCAGTGTCTTTCATGTGCATGAACAAAAATGATCACAGCGGTCCTAATATAAAACAGAAGATGCTTGACTGGTAATACATACTTCTTTTTAAATCCTGGGAAAATAACAGTCAGTATCTTTAAAATACACTTTATAACAACCTTGATGCTCCTGGGTGACACAAGTTCACGCTGTCATCGGGAAATTGTGAGTTCAAATAGAAGAGATGCCATCTGTGGCTGGGAGTCCAGGACAGCATGTGTTTGCAGTGTCATGTGACGGAAGGAGCCTTAAGTAGCAAGTGGGAACTGGTCATGACTGAAGTGGAAGAAAACTTGAGCTTTTACTGCAATTACATTTATAGACATAACTGTTAGTGAACAGTTTTGTACTCACAACTTTGCTGGTGGATTTTTTTTCAGGATTTTTAAGAGAACCACCAGATAATACTTGGGTGATAGATTCATAGGACAGCTGTGGTGCCACATGGCAGTGGCATGTTAGTGTGTTTCGTAGTTTCAACAATAAAACAGGTCAGAAACTGAGGCTGGAGTTGGGTTTCTCAACCACTGTGCCACAGACCACTGATGGAACCACTGATGGGCCGCAAAGGCTTTTGATTGGGCTGCGAATCTAAAATCAAGGCAGGCCATTGGTCCACTATTGGTTATTTAACATCATCTAATGTGGCCAAGAGGGCTAGGCTGTGATAGTTAGGTGGGTGTTAAAGCTGTAAAGGTTGAGAGCCATTGGTCTAGAGGAAAAATGGTGACACTTTACTTATAGAAACATAAGTAGTTATAGAGTAGTTATAGAGTTATGGAAACATTTATCCACTGATATATAGACAAATCCGTTGGCATGACACTTTCAGGGGAGAAATTGATGAAAGCAGTCTTGACAACACGTGACACTTGCCAAAATAAATTACATTTGGTAAAATATTACCAGACAGACCAAATTTTGTATGGAAACACTGTCTAATTTGTTTTTCCAATATAAAATTGCAATCTATTACATATATAACATAATGTGGAATACTGTTCTGATAGCTGATTTATCCTGCTTTGTATCAAAATGAAGGAAATCTACGATTGGTCCAGACATGTCCATTAAGGTAAGACTTTTTGTGAAACTAGATCTAAAAGGGTGGAGGTTGGGTAAGCATCCCTAACAGAGTGAGCAGTTTATCAGAACTAGGGCATTAACTCTGTGGATATCATAGTTCTCAAATAACATCTGCTTTGGTTCGATTCAGTAGGCATTTATAATGTAGAATCCTGACGCAGATCACACTGAGAACTGTGGTGATTCATGTCACATTTAAATGCAAATGTTTGAAACCTACATGCACAGTGGAGGTGTGTTTGAATGTGCACTCCTGCGCCCTAATCTACACCCACAGAGGACAAGTCTATCCTGATACTGCAGGTCATTTTTATGTTAATATATTCAGAACTTGGCAACTTGCTTCATAAACGTAGGCATAGACATTATCACATTGTTTAAGACGTAAGAGAGAGTTGTGAGTGAAATCCTGTCAGCGATCAATCAACTGTCCACACATCATCCCTTTCTGGCAGGTTGACACAGAGGTGTGAATTAAGACTAGGCCCAGGCTACATAGACCTACATTAACACCTCCTGACTGCTTCACACCAGTGTGAGATCTGATTAAGGCTGATTGTAGGCTGTATGGTAAGTGACTGCCTTGGAAACATTTATTTTTACCAGCTTCTGAGTGCTTGATCTAAAATACACCTCTAACGAATGTGAAAAGTGCATCTGGATGTCCGTCTTAAAGGAACAATTCAGTGCAGGTTTCTGGACATGGTCTAAGACAGTGGTTCCCAACCTGGGGTCCGGGCTCCCCTTAGGGGGGTGCTAGAGATCTCAGGGGGTGTGCGCAGAATTTTGTCTGAAAAAAAAAGTGAAGGTGACAAGCTGGTTATACGTGAACACACAACTGCACACGGTGTGAACAGCACGAAATACTTCCTCTGCATTTAACCCGTTCACCAAGTGAAGCAGGGGGCAGCTATGAACACGGCGCCCGGGGAGCAGTGTGTGGGGACGGTACCTTGCTCAGGGTACCTCAGAGGTGCCTAGTGGTCTTGGGAATCGAACCTGGACTTTCCGATCACAGGGCAAATGCCCTATCCACTAGGCCACCAGCTGCCCCTGTTTACCAAAAGTTTACCAAAAGTTTACCAAAATTAGAATTGTATACAAAAACTTCTTAAAGAGAGAAATGTAAAAGTGTGTGTGTATAAGAGTATAAGAGCACAAACCTACAACCACTGTTTATTTTTTGCAAATAAAAGTGTGCAATTAATCATTTTATTCTTTTTGGGCATTTACGGGGGTAGGAGTTGGGGGCTTGGCTTTTCTTGGACACAGGCAAGGGGAACTTCAAGGAAAAAAAATTGGGAACCACTGGTCTAAGACACAGTCTGACTTGCCATGAGCTGTCGTCTTGACATGTTGTGTCGTAAAGATACAGTTTGAATAGGCTGAAAGACCTTTTAGAGATGTTTTTGGGTGACAAATCACTATTGTTTATTGGCCTCGTTACTTCAGAGGAAAAGAAGTCAAATTTGGATGCCAAACATCCAACATAGTCTTAGTCTATCAATTACACCTGTGAGCAGAAAATAGTGTCAATCTGATCTTCAATTCCTTTATGTAGGCTGCAATGATTAGTCCGAAAAGTTGATTAGTCAGTGAGGTATAAGAGCTAATAACCAGAGCTAATGCTTTGTAGTGTTAACATGATCATAGGTATGCATCCAATACCATTCTGACAGACTGCAGTACACAACAGGAAGCACAGGTGGCGATATGGTTTTTATTGAAATTGCTTGTTGCAGACAGAGTGTTAATAGTGGCACCTAAGCAGTGAGGAGAGAGGTCAGCCACAGACAACATACTGGTTGGATTTCCAACATTAAAGTAATAATCATTCGTTTCAGACCTAGTTTTGTATTTAAGGTGAACCTGAAATCTAAACTAATCCTTTTAAAACCATGTTAGTTCATGTATCATGTCATATCAAGCACCATGATATCATTTTAAAGTTATCATTTTGCTTACCCTGTAATCTTCCATTAAAATGGAGCGACTTCTAAAATAATTAGTCCATGTCACCATGCAGGAGATAATAATAATATTAACCAGTGTTATCGTTTTACCTCCCCTACCAATAACCCCACCTATAATCCCTCTGCTAGCTTAGAGACCCTCCCGCTATTCCATCCTCCTTCATATTGCCACACCCTTTTCTACCCTCAGATCATCCTCCTCCATCCACTTAACTGTCCTTTCTGCCCATCTTACCACTATGAGGAGCTTTCAGCTGCTCTGCTCCCCGGCTCTGGAACTCACTACCACGCGACCTCAGAAACATCACTTAACTATTACACTTTAAATCCACACTCAAAACCCATCTGTTGACGTGTGCTTTCTCTCTCTGATTTTTTTTTCCTGTCTGTAATAATTATTATTATTATTTTTAATTTTTTTTACTGTGTGTTGCTCTTGTTTTATTGTAGGGTGTCCTTGTGTGCCAGAAAGGCGCCTTTAAATAAAATGTATTATTATTATTATTTCACTTGGAAATGTGCGACCACACGAAAGGTAAGTGTTCTGATTCATGTTGACTTTAATGTGGCTAAAGGGTGACAATTTGGCTGTGGGTCAGGGCAGGACTGAGTGTGGGTGGGACAAAAATGCTGCATTAATCAGGCTCTGCAGTAACTCTATAGCTCCATTACGGGGGTGTATATCTTAACCACAACGCAGTGGAATGTAGGATAGAGTGGGGTCGCGTGACACAAGCAAACTGCTGCATTGCTGGTGCAGGCTGTCTGACCCGTGGCTGAGCAGACGCACATAAAACCTCCGACCCGGCTAGACCTTCTCGGAGAGCTGCAGGAGAACAGCCTGGTGCAGAGACAACACAGGCATTCTGCCGCATAACACAGCATGCACTGCTGACCCCACAAAAACACACTTCTCCAAAAGGCAATGCAGGCCAGTTGTAGTCAGACTGCGTGTTTTTGTACATTCAAATTTTCCTGACGTTGACAGAAAAAAACACTACTAACCAACACGTCTTAACAGTTATTTTACATCTTTCATTTATTTTTTATTATTTTTATGATTCGAAATTATGCATTTTTGCTTATTTATGTTAATGCTGGGTTAAGGGGTTAGAAATGGGTTACACATTTGTGTTTTAAAAATGTTCAACTGTACTTTCATTTATACTTATATCCACTTTACTTCTTTATTTTACTTTGTGTTTTAGACAATTCCAGATTTTTTATTTCAAATGGACTTGTTTATAATGCACAGTCAAAAAGGAGCGGTTTAGGATACATTTCACCGTGTGTTGTACTTGTATGACTATGCATGTGAAAATGCTCATTCTTAAAAATAGTCCTTCGTCTCCATTGTTTCTCCATTGTTTGTTTGTTTAAAGCCATTCGATTCTGCTGGCTGACTTTTGCATTGTGTCAGCACTGGCTCAATCTATTGTAATCTTCAGTAATATAATATTGTAAAACATTCTGTGTGTGGAGGCCTGGGTATTTAGAACTACAGTAGCTATTTGTTCCATTTACCATTCCATTAACATTATTCTCCAAGCTTGGATAACTGTTACAGTCTACATCATTAATAGCTTTTAAAGTGCCCTTTTCTATGCCATGCATTTCCCAACAAGTCCATTTTCTTGGCTGGTAGTGTCCGTCTCTGAAATGCACTTCTGGCATTAAATTCTTGATGAAGTTCATCCTGGTCTGAAACCTGGTGAGCATTAGATAAGGTTTACCTTTTAATTTACTGTCTCAGCAGGTTTTTTTTGCCAAGCCAGGGCCTCTAAACATGATAATGGGAAACACAACCACTGCATGGCCTTCAGAAGTACACTGTGATTTCATTACAGCTGTTTTCAACATCTCAGTACACACTGGTTGGTGCCTCAACAGAGCAAACATTTTAATGCACTGCATCTAGTGATTAAATCATTATTATTGCTGGTAATGACAAAAAGTGAATTTGATATGAATCGTTACTGGAACTCATGGAAAATAGCAGAAAGAGTGTAGAAAAATAGATTCTAAACATTCAATCAATACAGTTTATCAACAACCCAATACTAACAATCTTTTGGAGTGCAAAAAGTTTTTAAGTAAATAATACAGTACTGTGCAAAAGTCTTAGGCACCTATACAAATTCTTCAAAGCCATTTTACTCAGCATGTGATATATCGTGTCTTTCTGCTAGCAAAGTTAACATTTGAGTAAATACAAACAAATAAGGAAGCAGTAAAAAGTATCTAGATTTGATGTAAAAAGTAGTTGATACTGTGTGAGCTGGTGAGGAGAACACAGGTTCGGTTCTAGATTCCTCCTCGGTTCCTCCAGCCATTGTGTGGATGGTGAAATCCCGTCAGCGGCTCCTGATTTAATTTAATGAAGGACTGATTAATGAAGGACTACAGTAATACTGGACTTCCACAAGAACTCACTGATATGCTGAACATAACATCACTATTTACTGGATAAGGCTATTTCTATTTATTGTGTTTAGGTTTATTTAGTATATTTAGGAACTTCTCACAGCGCCCCCTTTGATGAGCCGGTTCCCTGCTTAGGGTGAGGCGATTACAGAAAATGAATGAATAAATGAATGAATAACTTCTTATAGAATGTAAGCAGGACTGTGATTTTCTAGTGCTCTCCCGATGATTCCACAGTCAAGCACGGCCAGGGAATTGGCAGCTAATGTTCTCCTTCAAGCATGTTGAGCTGTCCAGTGCTGTTGCATTAACGATTGTTTTAAATTATATGGTGGACCTTCCCGTGTCTCTAAAACTTGGTAGCATCATATGACCTATCTAGCAGTTTGGAAAACAAAATTGTTAGTCTGTTATTTAATGTGAACCAGAATGCTGCTTTTAGACCGAACGCAGTGTGCGTTGCGCTTTGCTCTGAAGCCCATTATTTTCCATGGGTTGCGTGACGCAAGAGCGGTTTTGCGCTGTTGGCTGCCTTGAAATTTGTTGAAGTTGCGGGCCGTGACGCCTTTTCACATGACCAATAGAAACAAAGCATCGAAGCGGGCTAGTGTTCGGTCAGCGTCTTCAAAACACGCACATACACACACACACACAAAGCAGTTATGGAGGAAATGCTAATCTTATAGGTCTCTAGAAATCTACAATACCCTCAGCCTATTCTTTCTTAGTGCTAACAGAGCTAGTGCTAGTGCTTTTTTATGCATTGTTGTGACTGGCCGCATGCTGGGACAACAACTAAACAGGAGAGTTTAGAAAACCATGCCAACGTTTTGCGCTGAGCCCCATGGCAAGCGCAGCGCATACTCGCTGTTTTCTGAGAGGAACCGCAAACCTCGTGGCGAGCGCAGCACATGCCGATGTCCGGGAAATTTACGTTTATTCTTAGTAATCATACATATAGTCATTTGTAATCATATATATTGTAAGAGGAAAGTCAGTATATTCAGCGATGTGATTAAAACTTACGTGACTCTTAGTGATTCACCTGAGTTGAAGAGGTTTATGCTGTCAAAGATCATTAAGAGGGGTTTTGTAACTGTTCTCGGCAATAGGGCAAAGAACAGGATTTCTTGAAGAGTTGTTATTTTGTGAAAATATGGCCTGATGGGTATCTAAGAGTTCCTGTCCATACAGACTGAGGGGCGCTTAGAAACTTATCTCTATGGCACTAGAGCAAGGTTCAGGGTTGAATATGAGGGTTTTTTTTATGTCTCTATGTCTTAGCTAACTAACATTGTGGCGCTTCTTGGGCGCATCCTGGGGTGATAAGGACTAAGTACATAGAACTCATAGCTGGACCTTGAAGCTGATAACACCATAAGCAGTTTTTTGTGTATAAATACTTGTGTTCAGAATGTAATCTTCAGATAGGGACTTCCCGATCTTGACTCGCTGGGGAGCTCTCTTTCCATCTGCAGATTAAATAAATCTTTGTTTGAGCGAAGACTTTGTCTGTTTGCTGATTCTCCGCCCCGACACCACGTTCTGTCTGAAAGCGGCTTTACACTGTTTAAGACTTGAACAGAAGTTTAAAAAGCAAATTATTTTTTAAAAAGGTACACTTGGAACAGAACTTGAGCAAAATGTGAAATTAACATGTTAATTCTCTGTGACCTTAATCCTTACCAGGGTCAGCGGTACCCAGGGACTCCTCAGTTAATCTAAAATGCATGCCTTCGGATTGTGGGAGAAAAGTCACGCCACCATGAGGAGAACATGCAAACTCTGCACATACCAGCCAAGACCCGGACTTGAACCCCCAACCCCACCACACTGTGAACTGAATACATTAGCAATTAATAACATAATGAATCGTGTAGTTTGTTTTAAGTGATCATATTTCAACAATGTCACAAAACTTAAAGTAAGAAAAGTGCTGAAATTAAAACAGAAGTGATGGTATTTTGTGGTAATATCTGTAAGACATACACCTATCACAGTACAAACCTGCCAGCCTCCTTCCCTCACCCTCAGTTCATTAACGGCCGCAGTGACACGAGGGCTGCTTGCTCTGGCCCTGGTGCATATTCAAATAAAGCCTGGCTGCTTATAAAGCAAATAAATGCCAGCCTTGATTCATTATCAGCCAACAGAGAGGCAGTAATTTCAGAGCTAACATTGCAGCTGGCACAGGAGGCCATGGCTGAGCTTCAGCAAGACATCTCACTCTTCTTTCTGTCTCTCTCTATCTCTCTATCTCTCTCTCTCTCTCTCTCTCTCTCTCTCTATCTCTCTCTCTCTCCCTCACACTCTCTCTCCCTCTCTCTCTCTTTTTTTTAACACTATACTTGAAATAGCACTGGTGTAATCCAACAGCTGACTGAAGAGCAGTGGTGCGACCCTGCACTGATTAGATGATTGCAGAGACAACTGTGATGTTTGCAGTGTTTGCTAAGTCACAAAGTGTCCACAAGGGTGGCTGCTTGGTTATTAATCCCCTTTCAGAGGCTTGATGGGTTGTGGTGAGGACAAGGTCTGTTGATGTAACGCTAAAACTCCCCCACCCACCCAAACAGAGTCTGCTCATGGACAAATGAGTAATGTTGCTGCTACTTGACTCTCCAAGTGGGCATTCCGTGGATGTGTATGCTTTAGAGAACATCTGGAGTGATGGGCCTCTAAAACGTCTTCACTCTCAGTGCCGCCAATTTGCACATTTGTAAGGCATTTTTGAATATTAATCACTTCGAAGGCCCATCTCCAGTATGAACTATAGTACTATAGTATATATACAGTACAGGCCAAAAGTTTGGACACACCTTCTCATTCAATGTGTTTTCTTTATTCCCATGACTATTTAC
>JBBJLR010012490.1:0-13623 GCA_037577145.1 Brachypetersius gabonensis
TAAACTCAATCCAGCTACACTAATCATCAACAACCGGTTTGCTCCAAGAACCAAATTAGCCACATCCTAAGTAGCCGAATGATCTCATCTTAGATGTGTCAGTTCATCTCGGATGTATCAAGCGACGTACGAAGAATAGGCCACTGGTTAATACACTGCTGTTTGTTTTTAAATAAACATAAACAAACCAAGCCTCATTCTTTAGAACTTTTTGTTGCTTAACTTTGCTGTAGGGTGAACCATACCGAACCGTGACCCCAAAACCGAGGTACGTACCGAACCATGACGTCTGTGTACCGTTAGACCCCTAATATATATAAATATATGTATATATTTTTTTAAGTAAAAACCACTTTAGTCTTTGTAATGTTACTGACATGGTGGTAAAGGTAATACTCTGGTCTCATGTAAAAGAAATTCAGAAAATATTTTAGTGAGGTGAATTGTCTTGGATAAAAGCAAGCTGTGGTGGTAGGGGGCTTGATCTTTGCCTCAGTGTACAAAGCATCTCAGTGAGGACACTGAAGTCCAGGTGGTCATCTATCTATGGACACACATCGGAGTGACTGGGCCATCTGTTCTTTTCTGCTAATCTACATTTCACCACATATGATGGGAGAAGGAGGGTGAACACTTGAGCAATGTCTTTACCCTGCCAGTGCTATCATGAAGTTACTTCATTAACATTCACATATGAATAACTGTATGTAGGTACTCAGTAAGGTTTTCAGTAACAGTGACTAAAGTTTTCTTTTGTACAATGCACTGCAACTAATGCACTGCAACTAATAGACCAAAGTCTTGATATGCGGCTTGCACTCCATTTACAAGATTTGACTTGGACTCACATAATCTAGCCATTAACCATTTCAGACTAAAATATCTAAATACGATTCCTGTTAAAAGAGTGTAAAATGAAAAATCAAACTGTGGTGTTGTGTTATTTTACTTTTGTGATGATTATAATAGAGCTGCATTGGTGTCACTGAAAGAAAGTGCCAGGATGCTGCCATTAAATAACTGAAGTGCATTGCAGAAATTCCAGATTAAGCACACAAACAAATGAAACCTCTTAATAAAAGCCTGTTCACAAAGACCCCTAGCCAAAAAAAAGTTTCTAAATGACCACATGCACGTCAATGCCTTCTGTCATATAAAAAACTAATGGGCTACAACTCTGCATACACCTGATAATCAGAGACAGCTCGATTTTCAGTGTTGTGTGGATGGGTCGAAAATCAGGCTGGGTCCATTGTCATGATTGCAGTCCAAACAAATGGTAACCATACAACTCATCCTGCTCCTGGCAGAGAAAAAACATGCTCTAAACCACACACTGACTATAAACCCTTCACCCTTTACCCTGCTAGAACACAATATCTGTTATCATACTGAATTCATTTAAACTAGTACTTTAACTGCTTTCTCATATTGTGATCTTGTGTTGTTGCTCTTGTGTTTATCTTGAACTATCGTTCTCTTGCTCTCTTTGCTCTCTATGTATCTGCCTGCACTTGTGTAGTCTTGTGATGTTTAGTTTTTTGTTCTTTGTGTTGCACTACTGTCCAGGAGAGATGCTGTTTTGTTTCACTGTGTACTGAATATGGCTGAAATAACAATACATCTTTGTAACAGGAAGAAGTGAGATTTGGTATAGGGGTTTCACTACAGGGAACAAACATTTTTTAACAAACATTTGGAGTGAAATCATGGTGAAAACTTTTCATACTAAAAACTTTTCATTTATAACTTTTCATTCTAAAAAACAACAGACATGCAGTTTTAGAATAATTACCACATAATACTGATAAAATAACAAGCAGTAATTTCCTCTCTTTTTTTTTTCAATTTTCCACCCAATTTAGGCACCGCCAATCACACAATATCACCAGCACTGGAAGGGTAAAGACTGAACACTGCGATCTCCCGAACTTGCGATCTACCGATGTCAGGGCCACTTAGACAGCTGCACCACACGGAAGCCCCCACTTCCATACTTATATTATATACATCCTTAATTATTCCACCTATGTATAGTGTATTGTTTTTCTAGAGATAAAAAGTTTATTACTTGGCCGAGTTTATCTGGCCTGATTCATGGAGGACACATTACAAGAAGGAATACCCCCTGGTCACACGCAGTGTGAGATCAGTTACATTGTAAGTAAACCTCAGCTTTGATAATATGTGCAAGAGGTATTCAATTTTGTGATGTCAATACATGTGGCTTGTGCTGTTTACGTCCTGTCTCTCTCACTGCTTGATGTTCTCCTTCTGCTCATCTGTATGCTCTTCTTCTCCAAGTCATTCACTGGCCTTTTGGAAGGATCAATATTTTGAGAGCAAAGGTTGTTGGAAAAACAGAAGAATCTGCATGGATCTCTGTGTGAAATGTCAGTTACCTATAGCTGGGTGTGCTCACACGCACACACACACACAAACACACCCCACCTGATTACCTTCTGTTGAAAGCTGACTTGTCACTTGTCACTATGCTAATATATTTCATGGTTTCTGACAGCAGAGGAGGCGTGCAGATTTTAGTAATGTAAACACAGACAAGAATTTCCACACTTGGACTGATTAATTCAGTGCTCTCAGAGACAGCCGGTCAGGAGAGCCTGCCAAGTTCATTCTACCAGTTGTTTTTCACTGCGTTCTGAAGAAGAACACCTGACACTGTGACCTCTGCCTTTGCTCACACACATGTAATCTTGATTACCCACAAAACACCAACGTGAGTATAAGCTCATTAGTTTTAGGCTAAACAACGTATCAGTCCATCATATAAACAGAGTAAGCTGGAACAGGGCATGCCAATGTGGCCAAACCAAAATGCAGTCACAAAAGGTATCACTGAAGGACAGTCTGCACTGTCTTAAATGTATTCAGTTACATATTCCAAAATAAAACATACAAAAGTTCCATATCGTCACAATCTAAAGACCTTTTTAAAATTTCACACTAAGCAGCAGTAGAAGTGCTTCACACTTGTGTAACTTATTGTTAAATTAAAAGAATGTTTTTTTCCTTCTGTAAATTTAACATTTTTTAGAGTAAAGGCTTTGTTCAGACAGTGATGATAATAGGAGTGATGGTAATTTTAATAAGGTAAACAGGAATAACTTTATGTGGCTGGTTTATTGGTATAATTATTCAAAATGTTCATAAAAAATGAATGAAGTCCCAAGACCTTTAACTTCTTTTGGTCTTATCTCCTGCTTCGGTCTATATAACTAAGCAAATATAGAAAATCTTTTGTTAAATGTACTAGAGAACATTGTATAGTTAGGTTAAATATAGTATTTAATTTTTTTATCATCCTTATCTGGATATCACAGACTCTGGAACACATTTTAGACCAGTTTTCACATTGACTGTTTATAAAATACAGTGTCATACTTCATCATGTATATTCTCTTCAAAATATTATTCATATCCCTGTAACAAAATCTTGCACATTTAACTATAATGTGGGCGGTTGCTGAGCAATTTTTAGTTTATGACATTCATGTATCTAGGTCAATCAGAATGTTTTTTTTATCTAGTAATTAGGTACAGCCAACCTAGACTCTGAGCTTTTTAAATGTGGGCTCATTCATTCATCCCATTGTAAGACAGAAAGGTATAATATGCATGTATTTTAAGGTTTCAGATATATTGGAAAAGTCACAATAGGATTATATTAATTTCTTTTCAGACTATGGACTTACTTGCTGGCAGCTCATGGGCATGGCACACGCCACCCCCGCCTGACAGCTATGTTATCTAGTCTGTGCTAACAAGAGAGTAGTCTATAGGGAATTTGTCTCTGTCAGCAATAAGGCTATGGATAAATGATGGAGCAGCAGACAGTTACAGTGGCCCAACTGCACCTAGCAGCAAGCAGCAGGAGACATAACTCATTTATACTGTACGGCATGGCCCATCGCCCGCAGCACCATAGACAGGTGTAGTGTTCATACGCACTTTTAATGGCAACTGCACAGGAATTTAGACGGTCGGGTCCGCTCACCTCAGAGAGCAGAAAATTAAACCTAGTCATGAAGAAAATATATACACACACTGACTGCAAATGCTTCTTCATTCTCTCTGATGCTGGTTGTCATATTTTGGGATGTTTTTAACCCATTGTCCTTTGCATGAAAACCTGAAACCTAGCTTCCGTAAATGTGACTGCCAGGAGAGTAATACAGAATAAAACTGACACATAAAAGCATTTAGCCAAATTCTGAAGCCAGGACATCTAGGAAGGGGTTGGAGTCTGCAGGGCATTGTAAGTTCCGATCACTTTATCGATCTGAGATAAGACTTCATTCCAATATCATCAGTAAACATATACAGCTATCATATCAGTTAGCATCAAATGTGTTTGAGCTAAGAAGTGCTCATGAGATTAAAAATCGTATGCTGTTACACATTAACGGTAACAAAAACCCACTTTAATGAAAAACAAATGTTTCCATAATTTCCCTAAAACTAGATTAGATTTGTTCTTTTCTGCTCTCCCATATCACATATATTCCATATTTGGGGTAGCTGGTTAGGGAATTCGCCCTGTGATCAGGAAGTCGCAGGTTCGATTCCCAAGACCACTAGGCACCTCTGAGGTACCCTGAGCAAGGTACCGTCCGCACACACTGCTCCCCGGGGTGCCGTGTTCCTGGCTGCATGGGGATCTGACACTAATATTGATTTGTTGCCATCTCAATACACAATTTAAAATCCAAAGTACCTTGGAGGGAAAAAAAATCTATAGTAACAATAAAAACTGTACGGAAGTCCAGAAGCAAAGTTTACACAAGCAGAGTTTTAGAGCTAAAAAATATTAAAATGTGTTGTGCAAACATACATAAAGATGACTGAAAGTCAGTGTCATCTGGGGTATACTTACAGTCAAAGTTCCCCTACACAGTGTACAGAGTGTGCAGATAATATTAATGTCACAAAATAAACACATACACTCTGTGCCCAAAAGATGTAGACATTCGCACATCCAGCGTTTCTTCTGAACTATTGTTTTAATATGAAATCCCACTTCTTCTGGGTAAGCTATATACTAGATCTTGGAGAACTGCTGTGAAGATTTAACTCAATTCAAGTACAAGAACATTAGTAAGGTGTAATATGGATGTTGCACAATTAGTTCTGTATCACAACTCATTCCAAAGGTACTGGACTTACTCCTGAGAACACAGTTTATACTTCTTGAGCTGAGGCTTGGTTTTGGCCATGGTGACTGGCAGTGCATGGTGACTCTGTGCTTTCGTTCCAGAGAGTTCACTGTAATACCGGTGCTTTTCTGTGGTGGATTAAATAGGCTGTGCGTGCACAGTTTAATGGATGTTAAAGCAGGGGTCTGTAGGCATGGGAAATATGGGAAGAATATATGACAAGACTTAAAGACACTGTCATGGTCACATGGCGCATATCGAGATATGTCAAAACAAACAAAATGTACTAAAATCTGAGTTCAGGGATTTTATACAGCATACCTCATTCCTCTTCTACACTAAAACAAATTAAAATAGACTAATTATGTTTTCTTTGTAATACATCAGGTTCAACAGAAGATCAGAAAAGCATAATGTGTATTATAAAAATAAATCTGAAAATCATATCGATAAAATCTCATCTGGTGGCCTAGTGGTGAGGGAGTTGTCCCTGTGACAAGAGGGTTATGAGTTCAAATCCCAGGATTGCTAGTGGCACAACTGAGGAACCCTTGAGCAAACTACCATCCCCACACACTGCGCCCCAGGCACTGTGCTGCTAGCAGCCCAATGTGTTAAATGCAGAGAAAGAATTTTACATTGTTCACACTGTGTGCCGTGCTGTGGTGGGCTCGTGTGTGACTATAAGGGGCCAAATGTCAGGGTATCTGCACATTTTTGATATGCACATTCAATGACTTTTAAGACCTTTTCAGGACCGTTAAGAAGAGAAAATTTAATACCATCACGGCGGCAAAAAAACACAATAGCCTAGAATTTAGTTGATTTCAACAAGGCACAAACTTTGTTTATTGGAGCAACAGCTTTTACATAAAAGTCTTTTTCAACCAGCCACGGTACTTCTCATCCTCCAACCGTCTCTCACTGAATTTGCATTCACCAGTCTACACTCGTGGCTTTAAGGGACACCAGTCTCTAAGCTACACACCAGATACACACACGCAAGACTAGTTCTTATCTTTCTATGGCCTTGAATGCTGAAGGAAACCCACCTCCATATTTCAATAACATTTAGTAATGAAGACTGTACCTCAGAAACTGTGCATTACTTAGGCTAAATAATAGTAACAAGCATAGGGCTTCTTAGTCAAGAATACAGCCATCTTTTGAAGCAATAGCCCTTGAGATGAGTACTGAACCTAGGAAGGACATGAAACACATTTAACCTTCATTGTCCTTCACACGTCTGAGACACAATTAAGAATTCCCTCTATTCATTTCAATGAGGACTTAACAAAAAAGACTCTGCACTGAATTCTCCATTAAAGAAGCTTTTGTTATGCCCTGAATGTCATTTCTTCTTGCTGATGATTCTATTGTGTTTTTCAGAGGGGAAAAAACGTGACAGAAAATGACCGTACAGAAGCTATCAGTGGAGAGACAGACAGCTCACTACTGCATGTAACTATCAGCATAGGTGACAGACAGCTCCAGTAAATATCAGCACTGGATGTTGCAGCTCTGACAATATTTCAGAAAGGCACAGAGCAGCAGGATGAATCAGGCACTCTTGAGACTCAGCTTCACTGAAGACTCCACAGTTAAGAGTTATCCATCTCAGTAGGTGAGGGGTGAAGGAGGATACTGTGGAAATTAGTGATCCATACTGAAACAAGGCCTTCTAACCACTCAACATCAAACTACAGGACCTATATTCCTTCAACCAAATTCTTATATCATATTTTATAAGGAAAGAGAAATTTCTACCTTTTCACATCACGTAAACTACATGCCTAAATCACATACTTGCCTCAAACTCCATCAAGATGTTGATTAGCACATTTCACATCTTTATCATCTTTAGGGTGTATTTAAACAAGGATGGTAATGTTGCCTGGATGGTATCATTTTACATGTTTTTTACATGGAAAATAATAGCAAAAACAATTTGTTAATAGCTAAAACTGCCAGCATTATATTTACTGAGTACAAGATGTCTGCTGGTCATTAGCCTGCTGAAAATCAAACCATGTCAGTGTAAGCCTATCATCCTCTAGAAGAGTCTGTGAGCATCTCAGAGCTTCAAAGCTGCAGTGGCAGCATGTTTCACTGACTAATCCACAGGCTTTCTTATGGAGTCAGACACAGTCTGAGAAAAAAAAAAAAAAAAGACAGTCTGAGTGGGCATGCAGACTTTTATTACAAAGGTTAGTGTCACAATAACTGAAACAGTGGCAAGATAAACTAAGGCTGGGTGGACAAATGCTGTCTTGTTAAAACTTCAGCTGAGAAATTAACACTTTACATTCCATTTTAATACAAGACTAGCAATCAAAGCTTTTGCTTAAATTAATTACTTAGAAGCAAATGCAATCACAATGCACCTCCAGGAACTCTTCTGAGCATTCTGTGGGTATCAGCAACTTAACACTGTATTTTTCATCAACACTGATATAGCAGAAAATATCCCTTCATTTTAACAGAACCAGTTTCATCCTTACACACATTATTTAATTTTTGTAAATATGTCATGTCGGCTGAGGGGAAGCACACAGCAGCAGGTAGCATAAGATTTCTCAAGAGGGTTTTCTTTATTATATTCGTCAAAGTTCAGCCTGACAAACACAAAACACAATTTAAATGGACATAGCGTCACGTTTCCTAGGAGGACCTTCACTCCACGACACTACTACGTTTCACACTAACCCCCGGATTCTCCGGAGGAGAAACCCATATAGTTCAGGTTAGGTTCCTCAATTGAGCCCGCAGCACATACCCAAGTGGTACAATTTCTCTGGTACAAGTTCACAAGCACACAGCAGCACAATACAGTTTCAAAGGTGCAAGTTCACAAGCACACAGCAGCACAATACAGTTTCAAAGGTGCAAGTTCACAAGCACACAGCAGTATGATACAGTTTCTCTTCCAAAGCACACAGAAAAGCAGCACAGCAATCCTGTTTCTACCTTGATCTCCAAAACACGTTCCCTCCAGCCTCTTGCTCAGCCAGACCTTGGCTGTGTCCGAAATCGCACACTACATACTACGTACTACATTTGAATTAGTACGTACTACTCTACCGTCAAAATAGTACGGCCTATATAGTATGAATGACGGTAGTATGAATGGAAATCGTCTGGAAGCAGTAGGTCATCCGGGTTCTTCTCGTCTACTGTTTTTCGAATACTATAAATTCGGACATACTACTCGCCTCGCATACTGCTTTTGGCATACTATATAGTATGGAAGTATGTGATTTCGTACGCAGCTCTTAAACACACACAGCCAATCACACGTCGAAGACACTCACAGATTAACTCAGACTACAATTACAGACAGGTGGACATGTCGTTAGGTACCTAGCAACCCAGCACCTGCTACACTGAAGCTCCTCTACACCTGGGCTGCATCAGCACCTAACAACCACACTCTCCTCACACACACACACACACACACACAAACTCAACAGCTGCGTCCAAAATCACATACTTCCATACTATATAGTATGCAAAAAGCAGTATGCGAGGCGAGTAGTATGTCTGAATTCATAGTATTCGAAAAACAGTAGGCGAGAAGAACCCGGATGACCTACTGCTTCTGGCCGAATTCCATTCATACTACCGTCATTCATACTATATAGAACGTACTATTTTGATGGTAGAGTAGTACGTACTAACTCAAATGTAGTACGAAGTATGTAGTATGCGATTTCGGACGCAGCCCATGTCCAGAGCTAGTGGGTGTGTCCGAAATCTGTCTGTGCACTGCCTTCTGTAGTGCGCACTAATGTTTGCACGGACTAACATTTGCTCGCGATTCTCCAGCCGCCAAAATATCTGCCAGTTTTACTGCAACTCGAAAACACATTGAAAGTCCCCTCCGCTACGTGGTCAAAATGGCGCCCGTTTAGTGCGCATAGTGTCCATCGTTCTGCACTGTGTTTTCTGGTCGATTTCAGTACAGCATCCAGGTACTTTCAATGTACTTTCAGAGTTTTAGCTTGGTTTTCAGTGTGAGCGCACTACGCACTAAAATCGCGCACTAAAAGTGCGCAAGTGCGCGATTTCAGACACACAGAGTGTCTCCTAAAACTCTGGGGACTAGCTTCTTAGTGGATGAGGCAGAGGCTTACCAGACATCACAAAATACCACATGTATTAGTATGATGATAGGGATGCAAAGTAGTATACCTCATACAGAACACAAACATAATATACATGCACATACACAGTGCACGAGGGAGAGACAGCGTGAAAGTGAGACAACAAATGAAGGAAAGCCAAAGAGATAAAAGAAAGAGAGCGTAGATGAGTGACTAAGGAAGAAGTGTGCTTATTATATGACAGCAGCTGGATGGCAATAATATAACAGAAAAAAAACCCAAATCTCCTTTTAGATGACTGGGTCAGTTAAGCAGAAAAGCAGAAAAACAGTCCAGTGCAGTATACATAGTTTTACAAAAAAAATGCACCACTGTATTCAGTCTAGTGCATGAAATACATGCATAATGACACCGGCTGAAATGCACAGATTAGCAAATATGTAGTTGTCCCAAAATAACCACAAACAACCCTTAAAGATGTGTCTGTCCAATTCAGTGCAGACAGTAAATGTTGTCAGCACTGATAAAACTCAGGTAAAGTTGTTTTGATTTCTTTGTCAGGACTTTGTGAAACTCTTTGAGACAACAGCAGATGTCATCAACACAACAAAAGACACACTTCCGAAAGACGGTGTCTCTCCTTGTGTGCATGTCACACACACACAGACACACACACACGCACAAACACACACAAGAATACACACACTCATTTCCACACTCATCTCTCGCTCTCAGATGTGACTCCAGAACTTAGTATGGTAATAGACTTCTTCCTGATGTCTGCTTTCAAGCTCTAGGGATCACACACCTACCTAGACATGTAATATTAAATAGGAATAGCACCGTATTGTCAAAGTGGTGCTTTCAGACATGTGCTAGCTATGGCTCAGCCACTCTTCATGGAAAGCTTTCCACAAAATCTTCTTTTTGTGGAGCATTTAGAGATCAGGCACTGATGTTGGATGAGAAGGCCTGGCTCGCAATCTCCGTTCCAGCTTATGTTGGACCTTTTGGAGAAAAAGTCTAAAAGGCGTCATTGCGTTGGTTTAAACATATACTGAGGACTAATTATGGACTAGGTATGTTGGGGGAATGATGTCAAGGATGGAACTCCCAGGGAAGAGGAGAACAGGAAGGCGTAGTGGGAAGTTGTATGTAGTGGACGTAGTGAGGGAGGACATGCAGGCAGTTGCTGTGAGAGAGGATGATGCAAAGGATAGAAGGAAATAGATGGTTTATGCTGAGGCTCTTTTAATCAGAAGCAGCCCACACAGACCCATCATCTAATAAAATGTTTAGTTGCTGATATCCACACATTGAGTGTATGAGCCTCTTATACACCTCCTAAACACCAAAGGCACACAGCGATCAATATCATCATCCACAGAGATGCTCATGAATAACCAATGATCTGTAATGAATAATCACTATCATATAATGAATGTGATGAATATTTGCGTTTATCTGAGGTGGCGGGGGTGCTGCTGAGAGACTGCAGTGCAGCCCTGAGGCCTCTGCTTTCTCAGCAGGCATCAGTACAAACTCGTAAAACATCAAAGGATCTCTCAGCGATCAGACATCAACACTGGGGCTCCCACAGACAGCCACATCTTATGGAATGAGCAATATTCAACCACAGTGTGTGTGTGTTTACACTTGTGCTTTAGGCAATGCTCTGCGTTAGGGCACGTCTGATACAAAACGATTTCTAGCTGATACTGCGAAAGATAAGTTTTAAATTAACCCTATATTTCTCTTATTTTTACATTTTATTTAATGGAGACCAAGAATACGTTTAGATGAAGATCATTGCTGTGCATTTTTCATTTTCCTGCTTACAGTCTTTTAACTAGGAGCAAAAAGCATGAATACATCACCTCAATAATGATTTTAGGATTTTATTGTTTGTTTTTAAAGCTCTGAATGGACCCTCAGAATTTGCCTCGAACATTTTTTGTAATCGAGTCATTCGAGTTACTCGAATAATCGTTTCAGCACTAGTTGTGTGGTCCTTACTAGTTTTATTGTCTAATGCTCTTAATGATGACCAGTAATGCTAAATTAAATTTCATCTTATTCCTGTTTTTATATTTTTTTTTTTGGAAACTGTTTCAGTTGTTAAAATGTGATATATAAATAAAATTGGATTGGATTTTCATATTGTATATTATTTCACAGTCGTAATTTTATCATACATTTATGATCTAATCACAGCTGTACGGTAACCTACATTGTCCTACACTAACCTACACTATTTTTGGCAGTTTGGATGATTCCTGCCAATTTTAGCTCTACATTTTTGTGAACTCAGATTTTGCCAAGCTTGATTCAAGTTTGATTCTTGGTGTTGAGTCATATTCAACAAGACAATTCTGTAATCATGTTCGTGTCCAAATTTAAGGCCATCATACTGTTTAGTGCTATTAAAAACACTGCAGTCACTGCTGCTTGCGGGTTGCTTAGAGTCATTGAAATAAAGGAAAACTGCTGTGCAGAAAATAAAGTCTCTGCACAGTGGCAAATCATTTAAGATGTTTTCCATGGAAATTATATTTAAGTCTCTGCCTGATTATTTCTGAGCAGTAAAAGTCCTGCCCCTCCCTTGTGTCCATCATTCGATTTAAACCAAGAGAAAACAATGTGCTATCTGCTACAGAATTGTCCCCAATGGACACAAATGTGCCTGTAATGCATGTATTAAATTATGACCTGAGATTTATAGAAGAAAGAATGTTTGGCAGGCAGCAACGCTAGGCACACTGCTGCATTTCAGGTTAGCCTAAATATTGCCCTTTTGTAAGAGGCCGTGTTAAGAGGATTTGAAGTGTGATGGCTCTTCTCTGCCTAATGGCCCCAAAAGCAGGAACATTTGCAGGTTAGGTTATTACAGTTTTTTTTAATGGAGGTATGAATTTTTCTGAATTTAGCAGCACTTATAGTACATTCCAGAATCTGTCTGTATAACATTTAAGCTAGATAATCATATGCAGCCCTTGAATTTCGAATATAGCTCTAATAAAAAAAAGCACAAACACAATTCCAGCAACTACTGCTGCATCTACTAATTCCAGCACATGTAATGTACTTTTGCACATTTAAGATGGCATTTGACCTTTTTTAGTCTATGTTTCAATGTGAGGAACCACATGAAAGAGTCTATTCAGACTACATAACAGCTTTAGCAAATGTGTAATGATTTAGCCATGGCACTAACTGTTGGCAATATGCTTGCATCAGCTACTGCTCTACTGTCAGAGTTGTGTCTTTATTAATCAAACAGCGTAATACATTCTGGCCAGTGACGACAATAACGGATGAAGGGGGGGGGGGGGGGACAAACAACCAACCAAAAAAAACTCCTATTAGTTCACACCCTGGAGCATTCAAGAGCCCCTTCCAAGCTACAGCAGTGAAACAATGACATGAGCTGTCTGTAAATGGATCGGTTGTGTTTTTGAGGGGTTTTGAGTGCTGTATTTAAGTTCAGCTAAGATGGACCTAGGTTGTCGGTCCACTGTTACCCAGGCTCTGATTTACTTGTGTGCTTTTTGCTCTTTGAGTTGAAAAGTCCGTTTGGCCCAGGTGCAACTTTGTGTTCTTTTCTATAAATAAAAAGAAACTAAATCATGGAAGCCTGCCTTCATCCCTGCAGTTGTTGGAGAAAAGAAGGAAGACACAGGGACTATGAGGAGGCTGTGTATCCTCGCGGCAAAATGACAACGAAACCCTCGCTTCGAGGATGTGCATGCGAGCACCGGCGAGGCTGCACTCACGAAAAGCGAGGAGGCAGCGCACACAAGCACCAGTGAGCCAGCGCACACAAACACAGGCGAGACAGTGTACACAAGCACCGGCGAGGCTGCGCTCGCGAAATGCAAGGAGGCTGTGTACCCTCGCGTCAAGGCAGCGAACGCAAGTAGTCGTGAGGAGGCTGCATTTCTGGAGCCAGTTTCAGCGCTGAAAGTAGCTTCAGTTAGCCCAGCAGCTTCAGCTAGCCCAGCACCTGGGCTTTTAGGAGCCGCAGAAGGGCCCTTAGAGGGGCCGTTTAGCAAGGCTGAGGGGCCTTTAGAAGACCATAATGGGTTGGCGCCTCCTTGGGAGGTCGGGGGCCAAAGTGACGGCCAGAGAGTTCAGAGAGAGGGGACAGGGTGGGGCTCACGGGACACTTTCCTTTGTCTCCGCCATCCCCCCTGCTGCCCTCAGAGTGGTTTAGGGGTTTGTTTGCGCCCCAGAGGTGCGTCTTTGAGGGGGGGTACTGTAACCCCTGTTTTACCCGTTTTACACCGGATGCGTCTGCGTTGCGGTGCGTCTCCGACACGGCAGCCGCAGCTAATCGCCGCCAGTAA
>JBBJLR010012498.1:0-13622 GCA_037577145.1 Brachypetersius gabonensis
CCCCCCCCCCCCCCCCCCCCCCCCCCCCCCCCCCCCCCCCCCCCCCCCCCCCCCCCCTCCCCCCCCCCCCCCCCACTTACCTAAATGCCTCACACCTCTGAAGAATATGATCCGTGGCCCATGCACGCTACGCCTTTAACTACTCAGATCGATCATCAGGTGCTCATAAATCTGAGTCTTTCCTTTGAAGCTGGAGGCCAGCAGGAAGTTGCGGTTGTCGATAGACACCAAAGAGAAACCTCTCGGCGCCTGAATGTTCAGCTCCTGGGAGTGCACAAAGAGGCCCTTTTTGGAGTCCCACTGGTAGACTTGGGTGAGTGAGTAGTCGCTACCCAAAATGGCATACTGCCAGTTGCTGATAACAATGGGCTGGAAGACCATGGAGCCTCGAGATGGCATGGCCTGCACTTCAGTAAACATGACTCCGTCCCACCGCATCACCTTGGAGTCGCCGATAAAGCGGGTCAGACAGATGTAAAGCTCACCTTTGGCCTTGAAATGCTTGACAGCATAGACATCCTCCATCTCAGGGATATCTATATGCCAGTCAAACTGTTTCCGGCTCTTGCTCCACTGATAGACAACGGGCCGCTGTGAGCTGCTGGACAGGATCAGACTGGATCTGCCAGAAATCTCCAGGTACTCTACGTCTGTGTCCCGGTACCAAGGGTGCAAAGACTGGTGCGAGTAGAAGCCATTGCCGTTCCACTTGTACACGGTAGTGGACCCCGCTTTGGAGCTATCGGCAATGACAAAGAAGGACTCCGCGTCGACCTGGAATGTTTCAATGTCATTGGGTTTCCGGATCTTCAGGATGTCGATGTCCTGAATTTTGATGAATTTGTTGGCGGAGATGTCTCGTTTGTAGATGTGTGAGCCCCCAAAAAGCTGGGCAACAACGATGAAGAGCTGACTGCCAATCACCATCGGCTTGCAGACCACTGTGGAAGTGCCTACAAAGAAACGAAATGAAACAAGCTAAAGCGCTCAAGCCATAAAACAGGACAAATATAATAAAGTAAAATTAAGATTTGTTTATATAAAGAAAGGCAGAGAGAAAGAGAGAGGGAGGGAGATGGGGTAATAATAACAGCAATACAGTAACTGTAATTTTGATAAATGAAATAAAAATGCATAAAAATATTAGATATGAGAATAATACTAAAAGTATAAATATACACAAGGATAGACCAAATCTGTAAAAACAGGAGGCCTTTCAAATAGGCCTTTAAGGGACTAAAGTTTCTGATATAAAAATGTGAAAATGCATTAAAAGCAAAGTTAGTTTTTTCCTCTTGGCACCATAAAATATACTTTACATTCCAAACAAAGGTTGTCCATCCTCCACTGTAACAATAAGCTTAAGTAATTTGGCAGTTGCCCAAGAAATGTATTGCTAAATAAAACAATTTTTTCTACCTTCTATCGGCCAGTGAAGTCGATTGGACATTAGAAAGAGGATCAGAAAGAGGAAAGAGGATCAGAGTGCAGAGTACATTTGCCATTATGAATCTAACTGTACTATGATAGGCTAAGTCTTATTTTCTTAATGTGGAATAAGTAGCATTTATAAGTAATATCTTTACAAACAGGTGCAATTCTTTGCCTATTCTTCAACAATAACATGAATTCCTTCTAGAAGAAAACAAACATTTTTATTATCTTGAACATGTTTGCAGAATGACAAGTTATTCATACGGTCATGCAATGTATTTATATTAGGATTATTATGAAATGTTTAAATAATAAATGTAATATTAAATGTGTCTACAGTGGTACATGTTGGATGCAACAATTAAATATATTTCCAAATATAAAGAGCTTGAAATAGCTTTAAATTCATGCCATTCTGTAACTCCTTAAAATCTAACACAGTATGATAGACTGTTTAGACAAATGAGTACAAAAAGTACAAAAACAGTTCAGGGGACAGTAGGTTGGAGCTACTTCTGTCCGTATTTAGGTAACAGTTTGTCATTTAAACAAATTGAGATTACTCAGTTTGAGGTAAGTGTGGAATGATTTTTATTTGGACACTAAATATCTCGGCTGATTGAATAGGTAGAGCTAAAGTAAAAATAGTTCATCACTACAGGGAATTTGATTTCAGCTGCCGAGATGAGTCAGCATTAGGTACAATATCATGACAATGATATAAATTCTTGTTTAATATACAAGTCAGATTGGTTTCAGTTTTTTATTCCCCATTCCTTGGAAGGCAAAACACTACCCAAACTCAGAAAGGCACCAGGCAGATGCAGAAATTGTTTGGTTTTGGGCCAGAGAAGCACAAAGTGGCTTCCACTGGTTAGCCACATACTTCACCATGGTTTCATTGTCACTTAGGAGTTTTTTAAAGACAAGCAACAGCGTTCAGAAGAGTGAAAATCACTACAGGACGGATTATGTAATACAGTGCAGTTTGTTTGAGGGGTAACTTGTCAGTGGATTGTGGCTGGTTTTTGAAGTCAAGTACTAGGCAGCTCCACAACATAAATAAATATGTAGAACAGGCTAAATATATGTTTAATAAAATAATCCCAAACTATTCATTTTCTTCCCAAAAGTCTCTATGTTGTTTCTAAATAGTGTATAAGGAATGAACACCACATACAGACAACTAAGAATGCACTAGTATCAAAATTGTAGGTCAACTGAACCAATATCAGAATTTGAACTCACATTCTTCATTCAATCCCAGTATAAACACATTCATAAGATGTAGAATTTGGGACATTTTGTGGAATACAAGAATGAAAAAATGTAACGTTTATTTCTATGGGGTTAGAAATACGGTGAAATTAAATAAAATGCATACTTTAGCATAACCTTAAAGTATTAAAGAATCTTTATATGTTTTTTGGTCTTATTAATGCTTTAGCTAACTAGTTTTAATTATTGGTCAAATTAATGATTTTATTTGCCATTTGCACACTTGCACAAGGGAGGGGAACAGGAACCTTTTTTTGCAGTCATGCGGTCAGTCGACATTTTTTAATTACTAAAAAATAGAGATGCACCAATCCGATATTCTGTATAGTATCGTTCATATCTTGACCAAAATTAATTACAAGATTCGAAATCGTGAAGGAATAAAAAATGTAATTTGATCTGTTAAAAATTACAGAAAATAATTACAGCACGCATACCGTGATTTGTGCCGTGCATTACGCGAGAAGATGCATCACCTGATAAGAGTTTCTGTTGTATGTGAGACTTTGAGCAGTTTGGAGTTACTTTAGACTCAAAGAAAAAATAAGCCACAAATGTGACAAATGTATTGGGACACCTCGCCCGGACGTAAACATCAATCTCTGTGAAACGGTATAACATTTAGATTTAAGATCCTTTAAGGCAAATCCTCCATGTTGGTGAGGGGATATCACAGCACGCAATTCAGCCCCCTGCTAAATAACAGCCAAATGTAAACACGGGACGTTTAAAAAAGTGCCACCTTAAATTCCCACACTTAAGAGTCTCTGTTTGTAAAAGTGCAACATTTAGATTTAGAGCACAACCTTTAGGGTTGTTTAACACATTTAGCTCTAAATGTATGAAAATTGCAATAAATTACAAAAAAAATGACAAACGGCACCCGGATATCTTACTATAACATGTTCTCTGTGCAATATTTCTCCCTTATAATATCACAGTTATGATTTTTGGATGATTATTCAGGTTGCTCCAAATCAGCGGATTAATGTCGTAGTTAATCATGGAGCTGGACGGCATGGTTGAGTACCTAAAACTGTTTATTAAGGATTTTCTAAAGCTCTATTTGAAAGAAGGAATATTTTGGTGTCAATTTTTCAGTGTCTAAAACGTTCAAATATAGCTTTATATCCCGGTATCATCACTAAAAGCAGAATCTGTTAAATGGATTTGGTGGCTTACTTACTCTCTATGCTGTCATAGTCTCTGAACTCCATGTTGACATGATCCCATTCCATGAAGCTGCATGTACCAGCAAAGGGTTGCGCAAACACAGCATACTGATTGTTCCCAAAGGTGAAGGCCTCCACAGAAATTGACTGAAACTTGAGGGTCTTCACTGCAGCAAACTCTGCAACAGAAAAAAATACTTTACTGAAGGACATGTTGCAATAAGCAATGAATTATGTTTCCACAGAATACTGTCAGAGGCAGAAAGTATCGACTTACAACTGTACTCACTACTCAGTACTCGAGTACATTTTTACCTGTTTTCATTTTATGGCCCCAGCCAATAAACAGAGAGAGTGGCACCAATTTGGAGAGGATGCTGCCCAATTAATATCAAACATGTGGAAGGGGGATGCTGACAGCTGCTGACACACATAAATTTCATGTGTGAATTATCTCATGTGTTATTGTTTTCGTGATTCACATTTAGTAGCCACAACTAAGTAGCTTTCATGGATGTCACGATTACTTTAAACCAAAAAATAACTGTCTTCAACCAAATCAGTTACACCATTACATTCCACATGCACTGCCATGGGCCTAAGCATCTTCCAGATATATTTTTTAGAAGCTGATGTTCCTGGATTTTGAATAACTGTGTACACTGGGATGTTATGTTTAAAAAGGAATGCCTCATTACCTGCAGTTATACAGTCAAATGACTGAGGCCTCAGGTCGTTGATCTTCTTCCCCTGATAAAGTGGAGGCCCACTGCAGTATATCTGATCCACTGTTGCATTGGTATGATACATCCATTCAATCAGCCATTTCAGCTTACAGTCACAGCTGAACACGTTCCCTCGCAGATCCCTGCTTGAACAGCTTGTCAGTTAATAAACATGAACAATGCAAAAGCAGACTGTGTTTATTATGGTTGTTCCAATTTGTGAAACAAGAAAAAAACAACAAAAAAACCTACACTTTTGTTAAGGCATCCATGTCCTTGAAAACATCTTTGGGTAACGTCTCAAGGTTATTATAAGCAAGGCTCCTAATAAAAAGTTACAAATAAAATATTAGTGTATGCTAATAGATTAGACTGTAAATAAATGAAAAGAAAAAATATATTATACTCACAGGTGTAAGAGAGATTTCAAACCTCTGAAGGCCTGGGGCGATACGGAATCGATTTTGTTGTTTTCAATAAATCTAAAATCACATTGTGGGGTTACATTCACTTCCAAAATGAAAGGGTAGCAGAAAGGAAATAATAAAGGTCAATTTAACTCACAGATATTCCAGGTGTGGTAATCCCTGGAAGGCACCTTCATCAATAGAGTCGAACGAGTTGCCTGTAAACAAGCTGTAAGCAAAGTCCTAGGTTCAGTGATCAGTGTCATTTTATTGTCCTCTTTTATTTGTGATTTATTATTGAATTCTTTTGGTTGGTCAAAAGGATCCTTGTGAATGTGTGCGTGTCGCGTTACTTGTGAAAAATTGGTGGTCTCAGGAAAAAAAACTGTTCCGTGCACATGATCTTTGTCATTATTCAAGACGATTTATGGTCGCAATTCAATATGACAATATTTACATTTACATTTATGGCATTTATCAGACGCTTTTATCCAAAGCGACTTCCATTCTCTAACTACAGGGGACAGTCTCCCTGGAGCAACTTGGGGTTAAGAGTCTTGCTCAGGGACCCAGTGGTGGTGTGCTTGAGGTAGGATTTAAACCTGTGACCTTTTGGTCCGGAGGCAAGTATCCTACCACTAGGCCACCACCATCCCTATTTCATTGCTACAACAATACAATGAGATAAATCAATCAGTAACTGACTACTTTTGACTAACAAAATATTTTAGCCTTTAGACTGATTTGATACTGGGAATATTTTCATAGCCTCCACGGACAAATAAGCTTTGGGTACATCCTGCTATCTTCAGGAAAGAAAGCTTAATCTTACCATCCAGTGTCTTCCAATGCTGTACTGCATATTTTGGATTTCCACCCTCTAACACATCCATTTTAAGTGCATGCAGGTTTTGTGAAGGAGCTGAATCGCATGTGTTCAGAGCAGAAAGCTACAACCATATCCAGTGTAGGGGAATTCCAGCACAACATTTTTCATGATACCACACTCTTGTATCTCTGCCAAAACAAGCTATTGGCATTGTTGAGCTTCTTGTTGGGACTGATATGGATTACGTAACAGCGGCCAGTTCTGTAGGCCATTGTTCATTATTGTGATCATGATATTATGTTAAATTTAGTCATGAACTAAGTGTGAGTGAATTTTGGAGTTTTTCTCTCCACATGGGCCATTCTTGAGGAGCTGCATGCCTGTGTGTTAATGAAGGACTTCAAGTATCTGCCCAAGGACAACGCCAGCCTTGAGTACAAGGCCATGGCCTTTCCTCTAAGAAGCTGCATTGCATAATTTTCACACCAGCTTTAAGCACATTAGGGAATTAGACATGGAGCAGAATGGCCCTCAGAAAAAACAAAACAAGCAAGGGAACAAGCGCTAATTGGTCTAAAGGCTTGTTCTATTTTACTTTCGTTTGACTATGTTTATCTTCCATTGTTCCTGTCTTTGTGTCCCTGTGTGTCTGCACAGTCATAGCATAATAAAGATTTTATTCTAACATGGCGATCTGCCTTTCATGATTGAGACCAAACGTACAACAAGAACAAATTAACTCACAGTAGCTGAAGGGACGGAATATGTTGGAAGCTTCCTTCTGCAATTTGGCTGAATCCAGACTTCACAAATGATCTGTTGGCATTAAAACAAAATAACAAAAAAGTGACACAGAAACAATCAATGAAATATAAAGCTTTAGAAGGGATATTTACAAATGCCTTTCAATGTGACTCTTGGAGTCAAGGCATGCCAGATGTTAAATGTGTTTTAGTGAAGTACACTGTATGGACAAAAGTATTGGAACGCCTGACCATTACACCAACAGAGACTTTCAGGAAACTGCATTCAAATACACAGACTTTAATATGGAGTTGGTCTCCCTTCTGCTGCTATAACAGCTTCCACTCTTCTTGGAGAGTTTTTCCACAATATTTTGGAGAGTTTCTGTGGGAATTTGTGCCCATTCATTCGGTAGAGCATTTATGAGGCCAGACACTGAAAAAATAATTCAATAATTAAGTTGTCCCAATACTTTTGTACACATTTACATTCCGATTCATTTTAATAAATATTGCATACAATACAACGGGGACTATTATGACATTGAATTCAGAAACATAGACTTCAGTATGGAGCTGGTCCCCCTTTGTAGCGTCCACTCTTCTTGGAAGGCTTTCTGTTTCTGTACAAATTTCTGCCCATTCAACAATTAAGAGGAATGGACAATACTTTTGTCCATATAGTGTATTTACGTTCAAACGCCTTACATTAAATATTGCCTTCAATGCAACGTGTCTTTTGAGCGTCAATGCATGTTTGGTGAGGTATGTGGTAGAAACAAAGGAAAATGAGGGAAAACTTACAAGGAGACAATGTCTGCAGGAAAGCTGTGAGGGACGGATCTGAGGTTTTCACACAGCGCATTGTCTTTGGTGCAGGTGCATCCATGTGGGCATCTCGGCAGCTTTCCTCTCCGGCTCTCGGTTGTCAGAAAGCATAGAAAGAGCCAAAGAGCCAGAGAGAGACGATTGATACGGAGCACCATGCCGCAGGCTGGTAGCATCAGATCTAGTGGACTGTGGAGGAGTCGAGCTGGTGTGAGACGGTGGGGTGCAGCTCAGTGTTGTTAAGTAAAAAGAAATCAAACGGGTTTCTGTTGGATAATGAATGCAGAGGCGAGGCGCCCATTCGAGCGATTCGTTCCAGAGAGGCTGGTCTGGGCCACATGAGGACAAGAGGACTCAAAACACGGCGAAAATCTATTGACATCTACATCTACAGACGATCACATGATTGTTGACTCGCTGGCTGGTCTATATAAATCTCACCCTCGCTTATCGCTTACTGAAATATCACTTATAACATAAAACACAATGCAATTAAACTGAGCTGTGTGCACGACGGCGACCAACGAGGTGTTTTTGTTTCTGTGATCCACAATGAATTAGTAATGAGGGCTGATTAGAATATTCATGAGGATAAAATGCACCTGCGTCTCTGCGAGACGGGGGAGGGTAACAGGAGCTTTCTGATGATTGCTGATTCCACCACTGTTGTTCTCATGGCCATGACAATAAAGTATAAAAAAAAAATACACGATATGATGATGATAATAAGAATAATAATGATGATCATCATTATCATAATAATAAAAATAAATTAAAAAAATAAATAATAATAACATTTTTTTTCATACTGTTGTTGTTATTGTTATTATATGTTTTTTGTATTGTGATTGTTATTGCAAACTGACTTGCATTATATAGTTATTGTTGTTTAAATTTAATAATGATGTTTTCGTGTGGAAGTTATTGGGGAGCTAGATGCTTTTTTCAGCCTCTTTGTTTGAGAACAGTAAAGGTTCTATATCCTTCCTCTTCATAGTCCTTGAATTTTTACAGTTTTTAAAACTTAATTGTATTTTATTTAGTTATTTAACTGCTTGGGAATTTCTCCTTTCTGTTCTGGAAATGACCTGAAAATAACATACATTTTTTTTATTTTTATTTAATGTGGTATAAAAGATTTTGCGATCATAATGTCATTACTGTCTTTCAAGCGGTGTGCTGCGGTTTCACAACATCAATTTTTTAGGCAGTCATTGAGCGTATGCACAGTAGGACACTTGTGTGTCCTTCAGTGTATTACCATTTAGGAAGCGAAACCATTGCAATGAGCGATGTGGATTCTTGCTTCTGTAATTGTTATGGTGGTTTCATTAAAATAATAAGCTGTTTCTAGGAAACTTTTGTTTCTGCTCATATAGTGTACATGAGGTCCACGTATCTTTAAAGCATCCTGTCAACTTTGACTTTGACTAACATTTTGTTGTAATGCATAAAAGGTATAAAAGACCAGATGACACATAACACAAACCAAACAGAGGTTCTTTTTTATAAAGCTGCTAGAAACAAACAGTGAGGTCTAACGCTAGATCTAGCTGGTTCCTCAGTTTCAACAAAAAAATCTTACTGTCATTTGGTGCAGTAAAATAGCTTTCCTTCATGTACAAAATATTGCTAAGATAAAAAGCAGCCGATACCTACAAGATGCAGAAAAATGAGTTACCACCTTTATTACCTAAAGATTTGATTACTGTAATGCCCCGATGTCAGTCTGCTCCCTCCCCCGCCAGCTTTGTAAAAACCTTCCGCTGAATGTTTGAGTCTCAGTTCTTAAGTCTAGGGTGAAAACCTACTTGTTAGGCTTTCTGTAATTCCCATTAAATGAAGAGTATAGAGCTGGGAAGTGGTGGGCACAGAGAATTCTAGTTAACTGGGATGCTGGTGCTGTGGTCCCACCACTCTTCACAGTCACTCAAGTTTGTTGACAGTGGAGTTGGGGAGCCCCAGTGTCTCAGGGTGCTCTCAGGGTCCTTTTTGGCTGGGCTGCTACATCGAGGAATGCCAGAGTCTCGATTTGCTCTCTTTACAGGTATCATTTGTACCCTGTAAATTTAAACATAACTACCTCTGTTTTCTGTTCGTTTCACATCTCTTTTCTTTGTCTTCTCCAAAGGGAACCGCTGCCCATCTGCCTGACCTGACTGACCATCATTGGGGCTCCAGGTCACCATCTCATCCTAGATCTGCCATTGCTGAGGTCCCTTGCCCAAGTGTCCTCGGTTCGCCTGCTTTGGACTGCCCATCCCCATCCAAGAGTGATTACTGTTCAAAAGCTCTGGTGGCGATTGTTGTTCCTGTTTGCTGTGGACTAGAGACTCCCAAAAAAACTCAGACTCCGACAAAACTACTTCTACTGAGTCAACTCAACTCTTTTAGACATAGACTGCCAACTGTTCAGCAGTGATTAAGTCTGTACACAAGGGTCTTCTGTTGTTAGTTATCTCCATAGAGACTCTCTCACTCTCCAAATTAAGCAAATTTCCCTCCTGAGTCTTGTTTCCCTCCCGAGGTTTCTTCCTCCAGCTTTAGGGAGCTTTTCATCACCTCGTGTTCCCTTTGACTTGCTCACTAGGGACTCGGACCTGGATTTTGTAAAGCTGATATGTGACAACATCAGTTGTGAGAAGCGTAAAATAAATTAAAGCGTGTTTAATTAAAAAACAAAAGCTTTTTCTAGACAACAGTTTAAAATATAACACGGAACATCAGCCTGATTAAGGCAAACACGTACGACCACAAATCAGGCTATTCGTTTTTGGAAGAAATCTGTAAAAGATTCAGAATCTGACACTAGCATTTTTTTATCTCAGTTTTATCACATACATTTAGATTATCATCCATCCATTTATACCCTAAAAAAAATGCTGAGTTGTAATCAGCTCTGACGATGGTCTGACCAGGTTTCTGTGCCCCAAGATGCGTCAAAAGAGTTGCCACGTCTTTCTAACTGAAAGAGGAAAAATACCAGGACCCTCTTCAGTGACCCTGAACTTTGTCCGAGTGCCATAGAGATAGTTTACTCGGGTGGCTCCAGAATATCTTGTCAGACCATACTTATCTCAAAACAACATTTTCTAACAGAATCATGTTCTTGCCCTGTGGCTTAAGAACAGTTACAAAACACTTAATGATCTCTGTCAGCATAAATTCTTTTAACCCAGGTGAATCACAAAGAATCATGAGAGTATTCAATCATGTTACTGAATATGCTAATTTCATACAATATATGTGATTACAAAGGAATATATGCATCTTTATTAAGAATAAATGTAAATTTTCCCTACATTTGCAAAGCCAGTCACTTCAAGTTCTCTTTGATGCAATTTTTAATCAAGTGTATGTTTATTGCACTCGTGCACGCTGATTTTACCCTTAGGACAGCATAGAAAATTTCAAAACAACAGGAATTGTTCAAAACGGAGCCGGTAACATTCCTTCTTAACATAAATACTTACTTACAGATTACTAATGCTTGGGACCTAATACAAAGCCACAAGAAAGGCGAGGGATTGTTGTGGCATTGACTTAACAACAATAACATAATTGTCTTGTTCCCAGATACATATCTCATACCCATGTTCCCATCCTGTTCCTGCATCTTAATAAGAAAGGGTGTCACCCGCAAGGCTCTATATAGGAAATGGTATAGGAAAAAGCTAATTATTACGTCACTTTCACAAACCAGTAATTTGCGATACTAATCTGCTAACACAGTAGTCGAAATCTTAAACACAGCAATGTCAGAGCTGCAGTCATCTTGCTACAATAATGTTTTGTATTGTCTATTGTCTATTTGTTTATAAGTATTCTCTATTGTCTTTTGATCTTTAATTATTCTGTTGCACTGAGCATGAGGATGGCAAAAGATTTCCCTCAGGATAAATACATTTCTTTCTATTCTTATCTTATTTCATGAAGCCTGTTTTTAAAATGTACATATTTATTTCTGACACGTCATGACACGTTTTGACATGTTCAAATAGGTCAAAATAGGTCAAATCCGACCACTGACTGTGATACAAGTCACTCAATGGTTTCCGTCTTAATACATCTCTGATATGTTTGATAGTTATAATCCTGGTGTTTTCTCTTAGTTCTGCAGGAGATGCTCACTTCTCCTCACTACGTGCGCTTATATTGCACTTTCAGTTTCCTTTGATTGATTTGATGATGTGATTCTTCCATTATTTTATTCTATTTGATTTTATTCCGCTCGTGTAAAGCACATTGAGTGACATTTTGTCTATGATAATGTGCTATAAATATATTTTTTTCGGGCATGAATCCGCATGAATAATGAATCCATTCGGATTTCTGAAGGACAGAATTCGTCGATCTAAAAACAATTTTCCTGACGCGACCTGACTTGTAGATCTGTTTTATTTTACGTCATCCCTGTGCGCGAAAGACATGTTCTGGCGGCGCATAAACAAACCTTACGAACAATGAATCAAGGCGGACTCGATCTTGTTCAGGTGAGTACAGTAATTACTTTAAGACGTGTTTGCTGAAAAATGCGATGCTGGTTTTGATTAGAAAAGGTGTCTGTCCACACAGCTGGCTGCATATGGGGTTGCATAGTCAAAGTGTCCATTTAGACCCTACCCTTAATAACTTTGATAGTGAATGCAGTGCCAGTTTGTTACGTTACATGCAAATTCAAAATTAAGCTAAACATTAGTGTGTCTGTATTAAAAACATATGATAAGAAAATAATACGAGAAACAACTGAGACGGTGTTTCCATCTACAATAGATTATAATTACGCTCCTGTGTTTCAGGCAGTATACGCCCAATAGCATCACCATCAAAAGCTCTGACAGGTGAAGTAAATAACAAATTACAGGTACACCTGTCAGAGGCTGGGCTCTATTAGGATATATTAGGTAGAATATGAGCAGTCATTTCTCGAAGTCTGTGTGTTATAAGCAGGAACACGCTTAAGGATTTGAGCAACTTTAGCAATGGCCAAACTGTCATGGTTAAACTACTGAATCAGAGCATCCCCAAAATGGCAGGGCGTGTAGAGTGGTATGCAGTAGTTAGTACATACTAAGTACAGCCGGTGACCTGAAAACAGGGTCACCCAGGATTAATCGATCTACGTTGGGAACCAATGCTGGTCTGTCTGGTCCGATCCTACCAAAGAACAACACCATGACATTGCATGCAAATACATAGATTTTTAATATGGAGTTGGTCCCCCCTTTTCAGCTATAACAGCTTCCATTGTTCTTGGAAACTTTCCACAAGATTTTGGAGTGTTTCTGTGGGAAATTGGTGTCATTCTGTAGAGCATTTCTGAGGTCAGGCACTGATGTTCCAGTTAATCCAAAGATGGGGTTGAGGTCATTGTTCTGTGCAGGTCAGCCATGGTTTTTCACACCAAACTCATCCAACCATGTCGTTATGGAACATGCATTGCAACACAAAGTTGCAAGCATGGACATGGTCAAAATGTTTTGGTATGCCAAAGCATGAAGATTGTCCTTCCCTGGAAGTAAGGGTGCCATCTGAATTCAATAACACAGGTCAACAAAAAATCAGAAACCACAACACAGTTTTTCATGCTGATTTCGGATCTGCTTTCAGTTTTTTTCATTACATTTTTTGAACTGAGTAACATTAGATTTGCAATAGACTTGCATGCGGTTTGTATTAAACCGCAGGCACCAATCAAGTCACTGTTTCTATATTTTCAGTGCGAAGTCTGATAGGCCACACTGTGGCATAAATATAATGATCAGTCAGTCAGCTACCACTGTTTCTTCAAAAACGCTTAGCATATGATTATTATATTATCATTATATACCATCATTCAGTATATAACTAGCTTTATCACAAAAACTGTACATGCAGGAAAAACTAAACATAGATTTGAAATCAGCATGAAAAACACTACAAAAGCCACAAACTTTTCTCTGGTGATTTTGACCTGTTGACCTTTGTAATTTAGAGGTGTGTCTCAATACTTTTGTCTCAAAACACTATATGAACAAAAGTATTGGGACACACCTCTAAAGTACAGTCGTGGCCAAAAGTTTTGAGAATGACACAAATATTAGTTTTCACAAAGTTTTGTGCTAAACTGCTTTTAGATGTTTGTTTCAATTGTTTCTGTGATGTACTGAAATATAATTACAAGCACTTCATACGTTTCAAAGGCTTTTATCAACAATTACATGACA
>JBBJLR010012531.1:0-13618 GCA_037577145.1 Brachypetersius gabonensis
AATTGTCGGCGTTAAGTAAATAATGCGTTAACGCGATAATAACGCGTTAACTTTCCCAGCCCTAATATATATATATACATATATTTGTAGTTTGGTGGCAGTAATAGCTGCAAAGGATGTGTGTGTGCATATATATATATGCATGCACACACCCTTTGCAGCTATTACGGCTTCAACTCTTCTGAGAAGGCAAGGTTTAGGAGCGGGGCCAGTCAAGTTTCTCCACACTACTTTCGCTCATCCATGTCCGTATGGGCCTTGCTTTGTGCACTTGTGCACCATCCCTTTCGGATGCTGCAGCATTAAGTGTTCCTTTCACTGGACCTAAGGGGCCAATCCCACCACCTGAAAAACAATTCTACACCGTAATCCCCTTCCAAAAAACTTTACCCTTGCCACAGTCCACCCAGGCAAGTTCCGTTCTCCTGGTAACTGCTAAACCCAGACTCTTCCAGCGAATTTCAAAGGAGTGTGATTCGATGCTCCAGAGAACGCATCTCCACTGCTCTAGATTCCAGCGTGCTTTACACCACTGACGTTTTTTTTTCCAACCCAACTGAAAGGCAATCAGGCAATTCTGTAATGCATGCGACCAGCCTGGGCACACATAAGAGCATGAAATTAAACTGCATATCAATATAAACCTATGATACAAGTGTGATTTTCCCATGGGATTGGAGCATTGTCTTTTGAACTTCCCAAGACAAGCAGTCTTTCATGGAAAGGGAAGTCGCAACTCACTGTAACTCACTGTAAAAGTTATGGCAGCCTATTAGGTGCAGTTTGGTAGATATACATGATAAAATGTTTCTCATTGCTGGTTTTGAGGAAAAAGTAACGTGAGAAATACCACACTTTTCTCCTAGCAAATATGTTTTTCCATAACTTTACTGTTTTTTTCTTGAAGCTGAAGCTGCCCAGATACTACAATAAGACACTAAAATCACCATCTTAGCCTTAGTCTTCACTGCTGTTCTGGCCACACAACACAAACACAAGATACACAAGTAGAACTTATTGCAATGTTGTCTAAATGCTTTATTTCTGTTTTTCTCTCTTTCAATTTTTAGCATCGCTACGTGTTCCGGGAGCCGATAGCGATGACGAGACTAAAACTCCTTCTCCGTCTCCCCATCACGGCCGCTCACGCCCTCCTTCACTGATTGTAGACTCCTCCTCAGAGTCAGATGAGAGTGATGCCAGAGGAGAGGTACATTTCATTGATTCAAAAATGAATGACACTAGAATACACTTTTAATGTTAGACATTATTAAGAGGTTTTGCTGTTTTAAAATGAGTAGGGAGTTTTACATTTCTTGTAAGTAACATTTTGAGTGACTTACTTGGTTGGTTAAGAACATTAAGGTTCAGGTTATCATCCTCTTGCCAGATAAAGGGTCTGCTGCTGAATTTTGAGGTATTTGGGTTTGGATCTAAGACACTTCTTTATGTTTCCGTACACTTTGTAATTGATACAGATCTAAGGGGCAGCTAGTAGCGTAGTGGTTAGGGCATTCGCCCCCGATCAGGACGTTGTGGATCTGATTCCTAAGACCCTGCGCAAGCACCGTCCCACACTCTGCTCCCCGGGCGCCGTGTTCCTGCTGCCCCCTGCTTCACTTGGTGAATGGGTTTAATGCAGAGAGTGAATTTTGTGCTGTTCACACCGTGTGCTGTAGTGTGTTCACGTGTGACAGAATGGTCACTTTCAGATCACTTTCATGGTCACTATACACTATCATGTCAGACAGATTCCATTTGTTTTCTACTTATTCATTATTCTATCACACTTTGTAGTGGAAGTTTTATTAACCTCTTGATCCCTTCTTTGTTCTTCTTTGGTCCTCATGTTGAGAGACAACAGCAGCAGTCTCCTGGTGCCAAATACCACACATTCAGCTAGTTAGCCAATTACTTATGGACAATAATTATTGGTTTACTAATTTGTCCCTTCATTTATTGAATGTGTTTTCAGAATTGCTGATGTACATGCATTGCTAATTGGTTGGCTACACATTTCCTCTGTGTAGATGTTTGATATCTACATAGCTATAGCGGACTACAGCCCCATGGGAATCAGTAAGGACAGCATTGCTCTGAAGGAGGGACAGTATGTGGAGGTTCTGGACTCAGCTCATTCTTTTAAATGGCTCGTACGCACTAAGCCCACCAAAAACACACCATCACGCCAAGGGTGGGTTTCCCCAGCATATCTTGACAAGAAACTAAGGGTGAGTGTAGAAGACATTTTTAAGCTATTTGTGCTGTTTGTGTTGTTGAGCCATTAAAAAAGAATGGAACACATATAGACCCATTGTTGTTTAAACTGTTTGTTGCATCGTGCCATAGCCTTCCACAGATGCACTGGATGTTCCAGAGACCACAGGTGAGGAAGTAACTGAGGGAGAGTACAAAAGAAGGCTTTGGTGAGTCCGCATTCATTATATGATCATCTCTGTTTTTTCAGTATAGAGAGACTCCTTCCCATCTTTCTCCCCGTTATCACTGTTGGCTACTGATTCAGTTTCAGATTTAAGCAGTCAATAATGACCTTCTGAGGTTTCACGTGAGGTCACACATGATTAGAGAACATTAGTCACAAGTTTATATAAACAAGACATAAATCAGACACGGCTATGAAAGGTCTGAAACAACCTTCGTAGAAAAGGATGCAGGTATATTCTAGCCCCACACACAGTGAAGAGGATGGTCAGAGTCCATTTTTTAGAGCGTTTCAGAAGATGGAAGCATGATGAGGTCTCCAAACCTGCAAATAGAAACACTCAAGAAAGGTTTGCTGTAAAAGGCAAGAGAATCTGGAGTGATTCTGTACTGAGGAGTGGTCTCAAAGTCTATGATTTCTGTTCTAATCAAGAATTGTAGGAGAACAGTAAGACTGATTACTGTTTCTTTGGCAAATGAAGGTTCCTATCCTTAGACTAGTAATTTAGTTATGTTGAAACATGTCTTGACCACTTAAAACACTGTTATAGTTTTTTTACAGTTCAAATTGCTACTTTCTAAACCTGAAATTCTCCCAGCAAACAATGTTAGTGTGTCCTTATTTCTTTACAAAATTATCTCTCTTGTTTATTTATTCATATGTCTTTTCCATGTGCAGTCAACTCATCCAGGAGCTCATCAGCAGTGAAAATGAATTTGTACGAGAGATAGGTTTTGTTACATCACATCATCTGGAACATATTGTTGATGAAAGTACACCGCCTGAAATCAGCAATCAAAGGGACAACATCTTCCGGAATGTCCATGACATTAACTCTTTCCATCACAGGTACAGTTTTTGAGAAGAATCAGATTATAATGTGTGCTTCTGCTTAATCTGAGACTGTATAATCAAACATGCACAGTTTGATTATGATTGTATCCACTTTGAAAATGATGCTGGCAAAGCCATCAACTGGTTGGACAAAGATTGCAGAGAACGTTTCTTGTTTGTGAGAATAGCAGATGTTCTTTATTTAGCACTTAACAAGTACATTTTTCTGCCCAAATTGTTAATTATTTTTATTCATGTAATGAGTGCATAAAAAAGTTTTAGGATTGTTATTCAGCAATGGTTTCCATTACAGGAATTGGTACATTTCTTTTGCAAGTGTAGACCTTTGTAAGGGGTGTCTGACGTGCCATTTCAGGTAGGGGGACACGCTTATAGGAGTCGGGTAGTGGGACACACTTATAGGAGACACGCTGTGACTTGATACTTTTCTTTAATGTTGAAAAAACACAAAACAAAATTACAGAGGATTTGAAATACTCCAAACAAAAACACACAAAGGATTCTGCTACAGAATCAAGTTCCCCAGATCAGCAGTTAAACCAGGATCTGCAGTTTGAGCTCCACACTTTGAGCTCAACAAATACAGATGGGGGAGAGAATCATCAACACAGTACTTGTTGTCCCAGGAAAGGGAACCCAGTTCCATTTGTCCTGTCCTTCTTGAAAAGTTCTCTTTCTTCCCCTGTAGCTAAGCACAGATCAGAAAACACACCACAGCGATATGTTTTCTTTGAGGTTTTCCAAAAAAAACCTTAACAGCTCGGCTAATTAATCTGGCTAATTAATACATAGCCCTGGACTGCCTTGATGCCTAACGACCACACACACAACAAACCAGGTGGCCCAGAGCCGTGTGCCACCTAGAACTCGTGCGACAGGCCGCATGACTGAGCGGTTACAGATGTGACAGTATGACCCTGACCCCCTTGAAGCTGAACGAGGATGACCACGGCGACCGAGTTGCTCCACTAACCTTGGTGTCCGTTGAGGACGCCCCTGAGGTCGATAAACTGGGTGATCCGGTCGACTCCTGTGAAAGTCAACAATTAATTCCCGACTTAAAACATCTCTCACCGGAATGCAGCTTCTCTCCTCGCCGTCTCTGAGAGTCCAAAAGCCGGTTAACCCTCAACCTCAGTCACCGCGGGGCACGTGGGCATCACCTCCCCTCCATCCAAAGGGCTCGCCACTGCTGGTTTAAGTAGGGAAACATGAAATACAGGATGAACCGGCATATTAGGTTGTAATTTTGGTTCAAATGAGACAGGGTTCACTTGTTTCACTATCATGAAAGGCAGAGATACCTAGGAGGCAACATACGTGAAGATACTTGCAATTGCAGTCCCATGTAGGGAGCCTCAAATTGCAACGCAAAATTGATCGGACAGGACGTCCTCCGGGATGCCATTGCACTCCTACAATTTGGTGGATTAGGAGTATTATGTGCCCATTTAATGACTTATGCCCTTAGTGTTTCGGGTACAAAGGTCTTACCCTCGGACAATCATGAGAAACTGATCCTTGCGAATTTAACTGCTCTATCTATATGTTTAAATCCCAACTGATGGGAGCTAAAATGAGTGCAAAAAGAATAATAGGTTCTTGAGTTTTTAGCGCCTCTGGTGTTAGAAAGCGGTGTGACAAGGCATCAGCTTACCCATTACTCAAGCAAGGGTGATATGTAAGAACTTAATTAAACCTGCTAAAGAATAGAGCCCACTGAACCTGTCTAGGGCACAAATGCTTTGCCTGATGAATGTATTCTAGGTTGCGATGGTCAGTGTAAACGGGTGCCAACCTCCCTCCAACCAGTGTTGCCACTCCTCTAACGCCGCTTTGACTGTCAGAAGTTCACGATTGGTGATTTTGTAATTTCTCTCTGCATCGGTCAGCATCCTAGACAAATATACACAAGGATGTGGTTTACGAGGGGTACCATGATACTCTGACAACATCCACCACAAATATGTTTCATTTACCTTCATTCCTCTGTAGTTCTTTTACCGTAGTGGGCTCAGGCCACTCGGTCACTGCTTGCACATTACCCCTGTCCTTTGCCAACCGCCCCCACTCACCCCCCTGGGACTATGCGATAGCCGAGAAATGAAAGCTCTGTGAACTCACATTTCTCTGCCTTTACATACAGCTCATGTCTTAGAAGACAACAAAGGACAGCCCGCATATGTGTTTTTTGAGTATACCAAGATATTCAAATACACAATTACGATTTTATTCAAGAAGACTCTAAAAACATTGTTCATTAACACTTGGAAGCATGATGGTGCGTTTGCTAATCCATAAGGCATTACAGAATGATGATAATGACTGGAAGAGGTACTAAACGCGGTTTTCCATTCTTCGCCTGTCTTCGCCTTCGCCTTTCATTAGTTTAGTGTCCTTTTCTGTAAGGGGAAACACTCTCGAGCGCAGTGGTTCTTTCCCCGCCAGGAGATTGATGGCACAATCCCATGGTCGATGTGGAGGGAGATGTGCCGCTCTAGTTGCACTATACAGCTCCACTAGAATGTTATACTGTGAGAGAATCTGGACTGGGACCTGTGCCATCGGACTCTCGATGGAGGTCGTGCCCAAAATGGCAGCATCTTTATGTTTACGGAAGTTAAACAGATAGATAAGTGATTATAAGTCATTTTTGCAACACCAATAATTGAAAGTAATAATTATTGCAGAAGGTCATTTTTGCACAGTCATATCAATAATAAATAATTATTGCATGGGTTATTACACAGTTATGTGGGCTATTGCACTGTCACTGATGTTGATTGTCCAGTATGTTCAGTTTATGTGAATTGCTCCTGCTCCTCTCCATCCTCCTCTGTCCTGCTGTTCGCCTCCTGCCCCCCCAGTGAGGAGGTGAACCGTTTGATAGCGTGTGGGGCAAAGTTTTTAAGTCTGCTGGTTCTAGACATAGGGAGAAGCATCCTGTCACTCCTCTGGTTGCTAATGACAGTGTGCAGAGGACGCCTGACACGCAGTTTGCCCAAAGTCCTCCTCGCCAGCCCTTCTGATCAGCCCAGCTGAGTCATTTTTTGCAGTGCTGCTCCACCAGCACACCACACCGGAGAAACGGACGCTGGCAACAAGAAGTCTGAGGTGTACGGATTGAAAAGGAGAGGAGACAGCACAGTTCCCTGTGGTGCTCCTGTGCTGCTGACCACAGTGTCAGATATGATGTTCTTCAGCCTTACATACTGCTGTCTGTCAGTGAGGTAGTTTGTGAGACAGGCAACCAGGCAGGAAGAGTGCTCCTGGAAAGTTTTTACTGGAGCAGACAGGGTCGCATAGTGTTAAAGGCACGTGAGAAGTCCAGGAACAGGATTCAGACCATGCGTTTTCCCTTGTCCAGGTGTGAGTGGGCTCGGTGAAGGAGATACAGGATAGTATCCTCCAATCTGCCTGGTAGGCACACTTTTGGTAGTCCTGGGCATATTGTACCTGGGGCCTAAGGAAATTGAGGAATAGCCACTCCAGAAACATCTTCAGGTGTGATATGAGTGTCACTCGTCGGAAGTCATTCAGCTCGCTGGGCCGGTTCTTTTTAGGGATCAGACCAATGGATGTCTACCAGAGAGCATGGACTCTCCCCAGTTGTAGACTGAGGGGTTCACCAAGTTCAGCAACGCAGGTTTTCAGAGCCCGGGGACACACTTTATCTGGGTCTGCTCCCTTCCTCAGGTGAAGCTTACTTAGTTGCCCCCAACCCGGTCTACTGTGACACTGAGGGGGGTTGGGAGGAGGGAGAAGATGAAGAGAGACATGTTGCTGTGCTGCTTTCACCTTTTCCTTGTCTTTGCTCCTGAATGCTTTCTTCTTCATGTTGAGTCCTCGCCATGAGGGCTCAGAAGCACATCCCAGTCCATGGTGTCAAAACAGTCTCTCAGGATGTCTTCCTTTTCAGCGGTCCATCTCCTGACGGAGCGTGTGGTGACAGGCTGCCTTTGTACCAGGGGGATGTATTGTGGTTGTTAGTAGACCAGGCTGTGAACTGACTTCGCAAGTGTGTGTGTGGGGGGGGGGGGGTGAGCTCTGTATGCATCCCTCACATTAGCTTGCAGAAGGTCAGTTGTCCTGTTGCTCCTTGTGTGACAGTCCACAAACTGGTGAAAAGCAGCCAAAGTAGTGTGCAGTGTGACATTATTAAAATCTTCAGATAGGATTATGAAAGAGGCAGAGTATTGAGTCTGCAGTCTTGCTGTAACTGTGTGTATTTTCTCAAAGGCAGCAGCTGGGTCAGCCCTCGGGGGTGTGTAAACACACACAGCAATCACGTGACTGGTCTCCCGAGGAAGATAAAATGGCCACAGGCTAATAGCTAGTAGTTCCAGGTTCGGACAGCATAAAGACACTTTAACGGAGATGTGCCCTGGGTTGCACCATCTATTGTTATTGTAGATAATGAGTCCCGCACCTCTCCTTTCCCGCAGGCTTCTGTGTCCCTGTCGGCTCTCACAGACGCGAATCCGCGCAGGACTCTGTCCTCGCCTTCAGCCTCGCTCCAGCCCGGCAGCCCCTGTATCTTCTCCACAGCTTCTCTTGTGGTGTTGTAACCTGGTCAGTTCTTTTCTCCAATAAACAAGAGAACTGATTCTTGGTGTGGTTTTTGAAAGTGCCGTATCCGTCGATACATAAACAGGGTTGCCGTGGTTGTAAAAGGTAGTAAAAGGTAGTAAATGAAATTAGGCCAAATTAAAGCCAGTAAAAAGTAGTAAACGTCATCTGACGAGGTAGTACATTTTCGAGCCCCCGTCCAATGGGGCCTATGTGTTTTTCAATTTGTGCAACTCGTGCATCTCCTTAAATTACTAAATTTGCGTGGATTTATTTTTATGTTGCATGTAGGACCTGAGTGACAGGAATGTCACGTGACCTCGCGCGCGCGTTGAATCAAGGTGCTGTCAGACCGAACGCGAGGTTTGTGCTTCCTCTCAAAAAAACTCGAGAACGCACCGCGGGTCTCAACGCAAAAAGTAGGCGTGGTTTTCTAAACTCTCCTGTCCCGGCTAGCTCTGTTAACACCAAGCTCTGTTAGCACCAAGAAAGAATATGCGGAGTGCTTTGTGGATTTCTGCACACTCAGAGACTTTTAAGAGTCTCATTTTGGTTGCACGAAAATGCGTCACGGCGCGCAGCGGTGTTGCACCAGGCAAGCCACAGAAAATAATGGGTTTCAGAGCAAAGAGCAGCGCATGCCCCATTCAGTCTGAAAGCGCCTTCAGTCCGGGGACCCGGCTGGCCTTCTGCCAAACCTCTGCGCAAGTGGCTAATAGTGTAGATCTGCGCAAATGCAAGTTTTCAGACCTCTGGCCGGAGGAAAAAAAGGTAGTAAATTCAACATAAGAATCTCTGTATAAACCCTGATAAACATTTATCAGTAGGAGAACTAGAAAGTAAAGAAAAGAGGCTTAAAAGGCACAGTAGTACGGAGCTACTAGAAAGGCTGCAGTCACTTCACCACCCCACAGCCCAGCTCGGCTCGGCTAATTAATCCCTAATACATATCCCTGGGCTGCCTAGGTGCCTGACGAGCACCCACACAAAAAAACATAAAGTAGTACCTCATGCCCAGAGCCATGTGCCACCTAGAACTCTGGCCACAGGCTTCGTTGGGGGACTGAGCAGGTACAGATGTGACAACATGAAATCTACACTCTGAAAGAATTGTTTCCTTCTATAATATATTTCCCCTTCTGTTCTAGAGGTAAGTGTAGAGCATATGAAATAAACAATTGTCCTAAATATATATATGGGTTTTGCTTTATTGTTTTACAGCTCCTTCCTCCCTGGGCTGAAAGACTGTGATACAGATGATGATATAGCAATGTGTTTTCTGAAAAACACAGAAGGATTTGAGAACTACCTGCAATACTTGGTAGGCCAGAGTCAAGCAGAGGTGGCCATTAGTGAGAAATTTGTCCACCAGTACTTTAAGGTAAGAATTTGCTAAAATACTTTGTTACACACAAAGTTTTGTGTATATTGTTTTTATGTATCTCATAGACATTTGACTATTTTTTGTTGTACTGCTACTTTTTGTGTTTTGTTTTACAGTGTAAGGGAGGGAGTTTTTGTCTTCTTTGCAAATCTATAATCGAGACAATGGGTTATTTAATATCATCCAATGTGTCCAAGTGGGCATTGGCAACATGCTGTGATAGATAGGTGGGCCTTAATGTTGAAAAGGTTGAGAACCATTGCTCTAAAGCATGGATCCAAAACCACACAAAATGTTTCACTGTTCCTGGTCCCTTGTCTGATTTTGAGGTGCAAGGACCAAGAATTCAAAAGAATCTGGAGATATTTTGAATGGCAACAGTATTGTCAAAAGTGTACACACAAACATCATTGTGTACACACAAATCCATCATTATATGGAGTAGGCCCCCCTTTGCTGCTCCAACAGCTACTGCCCCCCTAGGAAGGATTTCCACTAGATTTTGTAACATGACTGCAATGATTAACTTCAGCCAAGCATTGAGATTAGACAAAAAAGCCTGATTTGCTGTCGATGTTCCAAAGGTGTTTTATTGGAGTAGGGTTGTCAAAAAAATAGATTCTCAGATACTAATCAATAAAAAAATAATATAGAGATATCAATTAGCACTGGTATCGATACTTAAATGCCAGTTTTGCATTTGCCGGTTTCCCGGTGTTTACATGACAGCCCCGTAGCTCAGCCAGGGAACTAGTGTTGCTTTTGTCAGCAAAAATTATGACTGACTGTCGTTGTCAACGAACATTTGTCATGTGAGACGCAATGTAAATGCTGGTCATGTGATAATAACTCTAACGAAATATATCCTGTAATATTTTTGACGAATAAGAACAAGACTAACTGTGGTTTACAAAATAAAAACTAAGCTAAAATGTCTTCATTTTCGTTGACTAAAACAAGACGTATGATTTCCTGTATAATAGGAAGGGGTGACAAAAAGTATTGGGACGCTTGACCTTAAAGTTAAACAGCTTTGCGTCCAAATACTTTGACCACTGAGAGGCACTGTGAATTAAATTTGTCTAGAGTGGACAAAAGTATTGGGCCAATATAGTGTCAGGGAAAGTGAAATGAAACACACATCATTTTGATAAGTAGCCTTTCCTATATCCATATAAAAAAATCCTAAATTGTTCTACTTTGGTTGTGTAGACTATATTTGCTCAGGAATAAAAAAAAAACATTCAGGTAAGTTCAGGCCAACACACTGAAGGTGACCTTCCTTCATTGAATTCGGAGGGGAAAAAGGTGTTGTGTGCCTTTAAATGCACTGCCAAGTTCTGAGTCTGCTATAAATAATAATACATTTAAGTTATAAAGCGCTTTTCAAAGAAAAGACAAAAAGTAGACAAAGAAAACTGAGTATTTTGTTTGTCTACTCAAACCTAGCAACACAAAATTATATAGGGATCCTCTGCTGTCCTCCAAAGAGAACTGGTGCAATGGCCCCTGAGCACACTTAAATTTTTTTAATAAAAGGTTGTTTTTTTTCTCGCTGTAGTATCGAAAATAGTATAGAGTATTGAGTACCATCCTTAGTATCGGTATTGGAGTGAAGTTATATTTCTACACATACACATGAAATGAAACCAAACTCAGCAAGACTTTTTAACATTGACAAGATTTAACTAGACAAGATTTAACTAGACAAGATTTAACTAGACAAGATTTAACTAGACAAGATTGGCAGTACAGTATTCCCCGCTTTTTGCAGTTACATTCTAAGAGCATCCGTCTATAGTGAAAAACTTTGTGTTTTGGTAAAAAAAAGAAAAGCCTAAATATGCCTCCAGATAGCGGGCTCTAGCGGCCAGTGATGGGATGTGACAGCAACGAAATAAAATATTGTACTGTTTCCATGAATTTGCTGGGGTTTTTGCAAAAATTATTAGTTCTGTTCTAAGAAAAAACGACTGAATATGAAACACTTCATTTTAAATTCAGCTTAATACATTACCCTTAATGAAAATTAATATGGGATGGCCATCGGGCCGAGAGAGAGAGAGAGAGAGAGAGAGGGAGAGGGAGAGAGCGAGTTAGAGAGAGAGAGGGAGAGAGCGAGTTAGAGAGAGAGAGAGAGAGAAAGGGAGAGAGGGAGAGAGTGAGTAAGAGAGGGAGAGAGCGAGTTAGGGAGAGAGCGAGTAAGAGAGAGAGAGAGGGAGAGAGGGAGGGAGAGAGCGAGTTAGAGAGAGAGAGAGGGAGAGAGAGAGTTAGACAGAGGGAGAGAGCGAGTTAGAGAGAGAGAGGGAGAGAGAGAGTTAGATAGAGGGAGAGAGCGAGTTAGAGAGAGAGAGAGAGAATAAAATGATCAGTTTGGTTCTCAATAAAAAATCTGTGTGTGACTGAATCTGCGACTCCTGATCCGAGTAAACCTGGGGGATTGCTGTAGTTCACCTTGTCAAAGAAAGGTCATGCATTGTGAGTTCTCTTTGATGTGACTGTAAACAGCACTACAGTTGTTTGGCAACTCTAGTAAAACAGGAGACAGACTAACTTTTGTGAGTGTATGTGGCCATACATGACTGTGACTGTGTCTGATTTTAAGAATGTATAACAAATTTTCTTCATAATTTTAACCAATATCTAACTAATAAATAAACAACACTTTGCCAATTATTATACCAATAACTCTAATTTGACTTATCCATTGGGCACATATATCGTGTTAAATTACTGATTGGTTGTGTTTTATCTCTGATCTCTGTTTGGAACAATTTTACTGTGACTTTGAAATAAGAAATGTCTGCTGAAAAAATAAAAATGCTTTTAACTAGGAATACACTGATGCTACGTTGGCAAATGAAGACCCTTCAGAAGGTCCAGTGCTGAGTATCAATAGTTATCTTCAAAGGCCACTAGAGAGAATCCAGAGATACAAGGACTTACTAAAGGTAACTGTTTGTCTTGTAAAATGTGTTGTATATTAGAATAAAAATTGCATCAAATTGACTTGGAACATTTCTTTCATGCATCCTGCAGGAACTGATCAGAAATAAAGCAAGGAATGGACAAAACTGCTGTCTTCTAGAGGAGGCCTACACCATGGTTTCATCACTTCCCACACGCTCTGAAAACACACACCATGTCTCCCTCATTGAGAACTACCCTGCCAACCTGGAGGCTTTAGGAGAGCCCATCAGACAGGTCTGGACACACTGAAACTATTTTATAAGCATGAAGAATGTTCTAATGTGGGGGCAGCTGGTGGCCTAGTGGTTAAGGCACTCGCCGTGTGATCCAGGTTCGATTCCCAAGACCGCTAGGCACCTCTGAGGTACCCTGAGCAAGGTACCGTCCCCACACAGTGCTCCCCACACACTGCTCCCCACACACTGCTCCCCGGGCGCAGAGTTCATGGCTGCCCCCTGCTTCACTTGGTGAATGGGTTTAATGCAGAGGCAGAATTTCGTGCTGTTCACACCGTGTGCAGTGGTGTGTTCATGTATGACAGAATTTTCACTTTCACTTTCAATGGAATATGGAATGGATGCTCTTAGCGATAGAAGCAGTTTTTGGGGGATGCTATTTTTCCTGAGGACTCTCAGGAAATAAAGCCTCTGCTGAGCCTTTTTTTCATCTCTGCTGTGTTCACATTCTGTCACTCTCTCCACACAGTCTCTTCTGATGTGAAGTGGTTTAATGTCCGTTTTCTTTTTCCTGAAGTCCACAACGATCTCCTTGGTATTAGTTGTGCTTAGCGCGTGCTGTAAATGTTCGTTATTGCAGGGAGTGGAGTGACTATGATCCTTTGGGCTGTGAGGATGGACTCCACAGCACACCTGTAGAAGCTGGTGAGGACAGAGGTGGACACTCCAGCCTTCAGGCGTCTGAGGAAGTGAAGTTGCTGGTGGGCTTTTTTGGTGACAGCTGCTGCGTGTTTGGAGGACTTGAGGTCAGCACTGAGGGTGACCTCCTCTCTGTAGGCCGTCTCACCTCCTCTCTGTAGGCCGTCTCACCTCCACCCTGTAGGCCGTCTCACCTCCTCTCTGTAGGCCGTCTCACCTCCACCCTGTAGGCCGTCTCACCTCCTCTCTGTAGGTCGTCTCACCTCCGCTCTGTAGGCCGTCTCACCTCCACCCTGTAACCCGTCTCACCTCCTCTCTGTAGGTCATCTCACCTCCTCTCTGTAGGTCATCTCACCTCCGCTCTGTAGGCCGTATCACCTTCTCTCTGTAGGCCGTCTCCCCTCCTCTCTGTAGACCGTCTCTCCTCCTCTCTGTAGGCCATCTCACCTCTTCTCTGTAGGCCGTCTCACCTCCTCTCTGTAGGCCGTCTCACCTCCTCTCTGTAGGCCGTCTCACCTCCTC
>JBBJLR010012539.1:0-12500 GCA_037577145.1 Brachypetersius gabonensis
TGGTTGATTACATAATTGCATTAATGAGAAATTGAACAGGTGTTCCTAATAATCCTTTAGGTGAGTGTATATATATTGCTATGTATACCTTTATACTTCTATATATATATACCCAGCAAGATGATATTAGGTATGTAAAGCCTGATAGCATCACACCGGAAGACTTGGTTGTTCTATATTGAACCATAATATGTATATAAAGAACCATATTCAACATGAATCCTCTTTTGTTGCTGTATAGAACCATATACAGCCATGAAAAATGGGATGGTATCATTTTTTCTTGTTATTGCTTCTGTAATGTGTGGGAGTGTGTCTGTATAAAATGTACAGGTCACTATTGTTTTATACATCATTGACCACACAAACAAAAAATGTGGGAGAAAATTTAAAAAATAATACATATTAGTAATGTTTTATACCTTGGAAATGTTAAACTACACTCTTACATTATTTGCATTATTAACTGCAACACTTAAAACAGTGATGTTAAGAGCATTGTGTGTGTGTGTGTGTGTGTGTGTGTGTGTGTGTGTGTGTGTGTATACACATAGGCTATATACAGTATATATTTCAATATATGTTTGAATATGAACATATTATAAATTATTTTACATTATTATATAAATAATTATACACAACAATATAAAGACCACTCAAAGAATTGAAAGTGATTCTTCAATTCTATATAGAGACCACACAATAAACAATTAATCATTGTTTCTATATTTACCTATTGCATATGGTAAAGAACCTTTGGAGAACCTTTCTTTCAGGTTATAACCTACGTCAAAGGCCTAACACCACCATGCGGGACCCCTGGACAACAGTCGTGACACGGATCAATGGGATTTGACATGGCTGGAGGAATCAAGCGTTGTACAGAACGTGTAGCGCATGCAGAGAGTGAGCCCGGCTCTCAGCTTTCCAGGACAGCCGCTCTGAAGTGCTCGGATTTCTGCAGGGCCTGTATTAATCCATGAAGCGGCATTTCATTAGCCCTTGCCGATGCGCATAGGAGTCGTCCGACAACCCCGCGCAACCTTGCTATTATTGCGTCGCCCCCGGCTACACCGGCTCCTCGCTCGTTAGAACTCCGCCGCTGATTCGCTTGGCTGTGCTCCTGTAGATGTATGTAAAAGTATGTGAATCTGATCCCGATGCTTCTTCTAGTGAAGTTACGGCACATAATAACCGAAGCACAGAGTCGCCCAGAGGGCCGAGCTCACGGTCCATGCTTTATTTTGCTGGAGGACTAGGGCCACATCATTTGGTAGTCTAGTGGTTAGGGTGTTCACCCTGCAATCAGAAAGTTATGGGTTCGATTCCCAAGACTGCTAGGCGCCTCTGAGGTGAGTAAAGTACTGTCCCCATACACTGCCCCCCCGGGCGCTGGGTTCCTGGCTGCCCTCTGCTTCACTTGGTGAATGGGTTAAATACATTTCATGCTGTTCACGCAAGACAGAATTTTCAACTTCCAGACGTAAAAAGGTATTTTTCGTTTTTTTTTTTAATTCACGTCCACACGCGCCGTTTTTCAAAACTATCCCAGTCCATCCGCAAACACAAAATAACATTGTCAAAAGCGTGCCAAGGCAGCAGGTGGCAGTATAACCTTAAACAGCATAGCACTGGGGATGTCATTACCTGTTTTATTTTCAGTAGACAACAATGGCGCAAAAAGCAAAGCGTGAGATGCATGTGTGGACGCACAGCGATGGGGAGTGGATTATAAGGGGACACAGAAATTGTCTGTTTTTCAAAATCTTCATTTTTCTTATTCACAGAAACAGCGTTTTCAAAAATCGCTACTTTGGCCAGAGTTTTAAAAACCTTTCACAGACCCAAATTATGTGTGGATTAAAGGCCACAATTTTTTTCTCAGAAAAAAGCTGTGTACATGTGGGCGAGTTCTAACATTCACCCCTGAAACTCGAGAGGAATGCTCAAATCTGCTACTCTGAGGTGAGGGCAGCGTTCCTGTTCCTTTGCCTGTAAACGCGCCCAGAACACTTTTTCAGCTTTGGAATGATAATGAAAGCAAGACTTCAGTGACCGTTCTGAATTTATTCACGTTTTGGAAGAGCGACGCCGCTGCTTTCATCAGACGATACACCCTTCACTGAGCTCGTTATGGGCTGGGAATGGGGATTTGCTTTGTACTCAAAATGGTTAAACCCGTTGTGATCTTTTGCTGCTCTTGTTTGTTGCCTGCAGTCGTAATCCACATGATTAAATTCACCAATAAAATCAATGAAATCGCAGCTTTTCGTGCTCCGCTCACAAATGTGCTCTTTGGTAGCTTCTGCAGTGAGGACACCCAGATGTTTCTGCAAAATACCAACATTTATAGAACAGTGGTCTGTCTAAAATCACAACATGGATGTCCTTGAGGACTGCTTTGAATACCAAAGAAGAACCTTTTTAAAGCAACACTTTTAGTCTGAAAAATGAATGAAATCCATTAACTGCTCTACAGTCAGTAATTTATCTACAATTGACTGAAACCTGATCACTCTATGGCTCCACACGCCCCCCACACACGCTTACACACAACTACACACGCATACAAATGCACAGGCATGCACACGCACACATACATACACACACACATACGTACACACACATATACCTATTCACACAACTACACACACACTCACATACACACACTCACATACACACACATGCCTCAGGGCATATAAGCATCTCCAGTTCACCTGACCTGCAGGTCTTTTAGCTGTGGGAGAAAACCAGTGTTTCCAATGGAAACACAGACAAGGCGAGGACACACACACTCACACAGATGGGCCCCCCAGCCAGGAATCAAACCAAACCAGGACCTTCTTGCAGGGAGGCGACAGTGCCATCTGGGTGGGAAGAAAACCTGCATGGCCATGAAAGTGCAGAATAAAGTTTCCATGGAGCGAAAACAGCTGGCTCACAAAACTCTCAAACGGACACACTGTAGTGACCTAAATATGAACACGGTATGAACACAGTCACTGAGCAACCTACCAGCAGACAAAACAAGCTTTCATTAATGATTATTTTAAAAAACCTCTACAAACAGCGACACCCATCTTTCAGTTCATAACTACCTGCGCTTTCGTGTCTTAAACGCTGTTCATGCTTCTCTTAAGGCTTCTTTTAGCTTGGTGCTGTGGCGTGTTTCCCTCGGCCATCCAGGTGCCTGTAGTTCGCAGACTGAGGCGACGTCAGTGCTTGAACGTTCCACCAGACCAAGACTAGAGGCAAAAACTTTGCTCCAAAAAAGGAGAACCAGAGAACCGTCCTGGACCCCAGAGGTTCTCTGAAGGTCGTGGGAAGTGAAGACCGTCTGTTTCTGATCCACAGAAGATCTGCTGTAGAACAAACTGCTAAAGAAGTTCATGCTGCTCTGATAGAAAGCTGTCAGAACACACAGTGCAGCGCCCCCTGCTGCACATGAGGTTGTGAAGCTGCATGCTGCTCAGCGTGCCCATGCTGACCCCTGTCCAACAAGTCTAGGAGCAAAAACTTTGACTTTAAATGATCAGTGCCTGGCCCCTGATCATCTAATTCGAAAAGATGTATACAAGCAACTGGGTTAAATATGTTAAATGCGTTAAATGTGTTAAATGAGTTACATATGTTAGATGAGATATATGAGATAAATGGATTAAATGAGTTAAATGTGTTAAATTAGTCAAATAAGTTGGGGGAACTAAATGGATTAAATGAGTTAAATGTGTTAGATGAGTTAATTGGGTTTAATGGGTTAAATGCAGAGGAAGAATTTTGTGCTGTTCACACTGTGTGCTCTGGCGTGTTCACGTCTGACAGAAGGGCCACTTTACACTTTGAGGCACAATAAGGGAGAATAATTCAAGTATTAGAGATGAAACGGTGCCAGTATCTAGAACAGCCTTGGAGGAGAAGTGGTGCCAAAATTCAGCTATAAAAAGAAAAATGAGACAAATTAGGATTTCTGATGCAATGACAATAATGAAACTGTCTTCCCGAAACTCACAGGATCTGAACAGAGGAGGCAGGCAGCTGCGCAGGGACCAGACTGATATGAAGTCTGATATGGATCCGGTCACGCACTCACCTCGCTGCGTTTGTCTCGCCGTCTGTTTTCACAGTGCTGAATGAATTATGAATCGTCTACTTTTTAAGTTTGCTCTCTTCATTTTTGATCGCGAGCCTGTCGTTAGTGCATGTTTGAGAGGCAGGACAGGAAGGGCAGCATCTCTTATATGAATACAAATGTTTGAAGATCGATTTCTTCTCTTCACAAACGAGTAATTTCCCCATGGCGAAACTTCAAAAGGCCCGTATCCTTTGCTTTTTTGTTTATTTATTTCCCTGAGGTCCACTTCTGTTTTTTTTATGTGGGTTTATGGCCCAACAGACCAGGTTATTTTTTATGGTTTGGAAGTTAACAGCCTACTATGCTCATCTATGTAAAAGAGCTGTGTACTGATTGGCTTTGCATACATGACTATAGTCAGGTGAAGGTGAAGGGTGGTCTGGGGACAGTGTCTCCTGCTGAGGGGGGTTTATTAGACAGTCAGTTCTTGAAGTCGATGCTGGAAGCAATAAAATGGTTGAGCAAAATTATCTGTGGGCCAAACTGTGATGCCTGGACAACTGAACATCTCCAACATGGCAGGTCTTGTGGGGGGTTCCCGGTGTTCAGTGGCCAGAACTTTCCAAAAGTGCTCCAAGAAAGGAAAACCACAGAACCGGCGACAGAGTCCTGGACCCCAGAGGTTCTCTCAAGGTCATGATAAGTGAAGACCTGTGTGGCTCTGATCTACAGTAGATCAGCTGTAGAACAAACTGCTGAAGAAGTCCATGCTCTCATAGAAAGGGGTCAGAGCACACAGTGCAGCGCCCCCTGCTGCACATGGGGCTGCGTGGCTGTAGACTGGTCAGAGTTCCCATTCTGACACCTGCCCAACACTGAAAGACCCTACAGTGGACCTCAGAACTGGACCATGGAGAGATGGATGATGGTGGACCACGTTTTCTTTGACAGCATGTGGATGACTGAGTGTGCTACCTGTTGAAGCAGGATGCACTATGTGAAGAAGGCGAAGGGGTGGAGGCAGTGGGATGTTCTGGGTTATGTTCTGTTTTGGGTCCTGCATTCATGAGAATGTTCCTTTACCACCGAAACACTGCAGACCAAGTTCTCCCTTCATGGAGACACTGGCTGTTTCTTTTTCACCATGGTTTGCCACCCCCTTCCCCGTAAACACTGTTCAGGAACCATTTGAGGAACATCACAAAGAGCTCATAAACTGCTGAAATAAATTCGGTGAAATAAAGCCAGTTTCCTTTCTAAGATGAGAGAATCTGTAACAGTGCAGGTCTGACTCCTTTTACCTGGTTGTAGGTGATAGAGTCAAATTCTAGACTGTCCTTTAACTTTAAATGCACTCATTACTGTTTCAGCACTGAATAGCTCCTTAAATATCTAACACTGGTCTGGGGGGTTTTTGTAGGACAGTAATGATGAATAATGCATTTTTAAAGAAAACATAAGACATAATAAGACATTTTCTGTCTAATAAAGGAACTCAAATGGTGAAACTACTGTCCATTGTTAGTAAAGCATATTGAGTGTAATTTTTAGTAAATATATTATGTGAGTAACATGCAAATGTAGAAAATCTCAGTGTGTGGGCTTGTATTTAAAAATCTAATTTTTAAGAACTGTGCTGCTGCTGTCTGTGTTTATTTGAACACTGCAGTGGTTCTTCTTGATTATCAAGGTGGAAACTTCTATGGGATGAAGGTAAAAACTCCTCCAAAGCTCATATTCATTGCTTTCCACACTTTGATTGCCCTGGACAATCTCCGAGGCGGTGCCTGATATTGGCCCAAGTAATTTCCTGGGCTAGATTGGCTTCTCCAATAGCTTTTGAACCTCTGAACCAAAAGTGTGTTAATGTCTAACCACAGCTCCGGAGCTGTGGAGGAACCGAGATGTGCAGCAATTTCAAAAGTTTCCAAGTCCTCCACTCAGGTTTTGAGCGATGAAATAATTTTTTTCTTATGGAGAACAAAATGTTGCTGAACAGAATCCACTTAATATTCAATAACAGGAAAGGCAAAGTGCTGCTTGTCCGACGAAGCAACAGTAGCTATGGAGGACTGGATTTCAGGTAAATGGTTAATTGTTTAACATAATAAGAAATTAGACTTTCAGAAGTACAGAAAGTGCACAGCATTCAACAGTCTGACATTTAAAAAACAATTAGTATTTACAGTCATTCACGAGTGAGTGAGTGAGTGAATGTGTGTGTGTGTGTGTGTGTGTGTGTGTGTGTGTAAAATGCACAGGTTGCTATTCTTTTCTAAACTATTGCAGTGTATGTATGTGCAAAAAATAAGAAATGCCTCCATATTTGTTGTGAGTGCCATAGTGTTTGTAGAGCAGCTTTTCTATGGTCTGTATTCCATATAGCCTATGTGTATAAACACACACACACACACACACACACACACACACACACACACACACACAATGCTCTTAACATCACTGTTTTAATTGTTGCAGTTGTAAAATAATGTAAGAGTGTACTTTAACATTTCCATGTATAATTTTACATCTTTCTCCAGATACTATTTTGTTTGGAATTTTGAATAAATAGTGTATAAAGCAATAGTGACATTTTACACAGACACACTCCCCCACAGATTACAATATACATAAAAAAGTGCTGTGCTCTCTTATTTTTTTCCATGTACATCAGTGGTGGCTCCTGGTCAATATTTTTAGTGAAACAAACCACACTTCACTCCCGTCGCTCACCGCAAAACAAACTCAGTACCTCAAGGCAGTTCTGCTTTCGCTGCCTCACATTTTGATGTATCTTCTCTCTCCTGCTCTTCCCTCAATCTCCTCATAGTTAGTGTTAAATCACTACAACATACAAAAAGTAGTTTATTGTACATATCTTATAAACACGTAACAGTAATGTTTTATTAACCATATTTCTAAATCCTAAGAAAACATATCTAACCTCTTTCTTACCTTTTAAATTCATCCTATCCTCCTGGTCTTCTTGGTGAAGTTGTTAATCACTCTGTCAGAGCAGCAGGGATTTCTTCCCAAGGATTTCTCCAGTTCCAGCTTGGCTGGTGGTGGGGGGGATTGCTAGCAAGCGGTCAAGCTAACAAAGCTAATGCCCTTCCTTCCGTGCACTTGTAGACAAATAATACAATATAAAATAAAAATAAAGATTATGAATAAATACCAGTAAATACTATATTACGCGTTTTGATTTGTATGGAGCTTCAGTCTCACATTTAAGCTCAGTGCTCAGTACATAAAATAGAAGGAAGTGAAAAATTACTTCAAAGGCGTGATTGGCCACAGTGTTATGTCAGTCACTTTGAACTACCCTATCACAGTAGGCAGTTACTTGTTTCATGGCTGGGACTTATTTACCATTAGTGTCCATTTAAATCTTGAAATGTAAATCTTCGCCGCCGGGGTCTGAGAAGATTTACATTGAAATGAATAGGAACGCTAGTCAAACATGTTTCACTGTAATTCTCTGTTTCACCGCGGATGGGGGGGCGCTGTTTCACGTTTTTGACCAGCGGCGTATACAACTGCAACGTAAGGCTGTTGAGGAACTGAAATTAGGAGAGCAACCTTATTTTAATCTTTTTTTTTGTTTCACACCAATAAAAAGTGAGAGTTATGAAGTTTTTTTGTATTATTTTTATTTTTATAGAAGGTGTGTGTGTATATATATATATATACACCAATTAATATACAGTGTGAAAGTCCTGACAGAACAGTTTTTCAAGAAATTCTGGATCTTTGGAAAAAAAATATGAATAAATAAGAGGAGGCTCAAGACCTTCGCATGGTAATGTAGATATACTGTATGTTCTTTACTTACACTTACATGTTCTACAAAACATCACGTTCAACAGGGGACACCAAACTTTGGCACACAACCATACTGCAGAGCAGAAATAGGCTTCCATTAAAGCTGTCCTCTGTCCTCTGTTCAGTGTGACTTATAATACATTTTATTTATAGAGCGTTTTTAAAGATACTCAAAGTCGACTTACACCTGAACCTACCGCCCTTGTTAAAAATGGCCCATTATCTTATTTCCCGATAGTGACAGATAACTGAAGCTGCTGAGAAAACAAAGCAGATGAAGTTGTTATCAGGAGAAAACGCAGTAATTACACCATGTGAACTCATGACCTTTAAGAGAGTCCGCGCCGGAGCAGTGCGACGTTAATAAACAGTTTTCTGCGCAGACACTGAGCTTCACTGCTTCCGGGCAGCAAGCGGGGAGAGAAAAAACATGGAGTGTTTATCAGATGATGCTACGTGTTGGACTTTGTAATTAGTAGCTTCAGAGTAAATTAATTTCTGATCACTTCAAAGTCATTAGCTGTCTGCCCCGGTGTTTTTGCAACGTGGGGATGTCTGTGCGAAGATGTTTCTTCAAGCCTGGGTGAATCAGAATTACAGCTGTAGCCCTCGCCAGGGGGGCGCTGACGACACGTGAGCCGACGGATTAATGGCGACTGACAGCAACCGTAGAGCCCTAAAAACCCACTGATAACATCGTTCACACGCCATTAACCCCGTCTTACCTAACATATCCTCATTCCATTCACAGGCGTCCTCACTCTTAAACTGCTTTTCATGACCATTAGAACATTTTTGTTTCATCAAAATAGTTTTCAAGAGGTCAGTGTCATGGGATTTACAGAAATCATTAGAATAGTCTAGCCACTAGGGGGCAGACATGACAAATGTTTGTTTATTTGAGCACAAGTTTATTTTCTTCTGTCTTTGTTCAGGTGTTGCTGGTAGATCAGGTACACCATCTTTCCATACATGCATGGACACTAATCTATCACCATTAGTGAATTCTTCCATATATGAATAAGTGCAACTAGAGTGTAATATAGATGTGAGTTCCGAACCCAAATCATTGAGAATTCCCCCCATAATTAAGTTGTTATGGTAAACAGAGTGGGTTTGGTAGGTTGAATAGAACCAGACGTCTCTCAAAAATCTCCTCACAGAAAGTTATCCCATCACATGGTTCTAGTTGTGCTGCCTGACACCTGAGACGTTGTTCTACCAGAGTTCTGAGAAGATTTTGGTCCTAAAATTAAACCCAGTAATGGTGGAGGGATACATGCAGGGTGTCATGAGATAAAATAGTCCCCAAATTGATTGAGTTCAGATTCACTATTTTGCATAATCAACATCCATATAAACATTTAGAGACACGTGCAGCTTCACTGGGGGGCGATAGAGAGTAAAACGGCTGGTTTTGTGTTGGAGACTGTCTGGTTCCATTCACCTCCACTAGAAAAGGATCACAGTCTCTACAAAAGAATCTGCCTTTATTGGAAGCATTGTGAATGCAGTCCATGTCACAATGGAAACACTTATTATTGATCTGTAAGAATATTCATAGTCATGTGTTTACTTTGCTCAACAAAAGATAATACACAACAAATGAAAATATTCCTCCTCATATATCGGAATAAAGATAGTAATGATAAGAAATCACACTGTTAGAAGAGGAGAATAGATTAAAAGGCAGATTTTGGCCTCAGTGCTAAAGGGTTAATGTGCAATTTCGAAAGCCTGAAACATTACAGCGCGTCTGGCTGTGAAATCACAGGGAGGAGGACGATCCTGCTGAGTTCAGCCTAAAAGGGGCGGGGGGGAGGTGTATCAAGAGCTCAAATTAGCCCACAATGGGACTTTAAACAAGTCTCGCCTTTCCAGAGAATAAACTCCGCCGCAAGGCAAATTAATGCGCAAAGTGTTTCTGGGGTGTTGCTACTTTTTCATAATTAAAAAACACACACTATTCCGCCATCTGCGAGCCCATAAAAGTGCCTTTAAGATAGCAAATTTATTGCACCTCCGTGCGTTTTATGGCCTGGCTCCTTTAATGGAGAGCACATAAGTCTCTGGGAAAACACGGCGCACTTTACAATGGCCGGCTGAGCCGAAGGAGCGGGAAAGTCTCTTAAAAACAGTCTGCCTCAAACCGGATTCCTGCCTCTAGTCCATAATTCAGCACAGAGGAAAATAACATTAACCCGTCACGTAAAACCGTATCATAACGGTATTTACCTTCGTACTGATACCTCTACAATATGCAAATGAGCCCTCCAACCAATCACAACTCTGGATCCTGTGGGCGTTACTGTTATAGTTTTTGGATAAAGTGGGCGTGACCTAATAAGGTACTAACAAGTGTGTATTTTTGCTATAAATGTGTAAGTTGAGCACTTAAAACGTGTCAATTGTTTTGAGGTTGAGCCGCAATTTGTACTTTAGATTTTGCATTGAATCTTGTTTGCTGGTACAAGAAATATTCTGTCAGACTGTTTGATCTTTGTCTGTCTGGTCTGAGGAGATTAAATAATAGAAATGTGGACAAATGTTTTACTGACAGGCTGCAAAGTGTCTAAAGATACAAGGAGCCTAGATAAAGGAGCTCCGCCCACTCAGCATTCAGCACCACCAGTATACTGATCACCGCCTGATCATCTGAAATCACCTGCTCCTGGTTTTTCACTGGTTCAGGACTTCAGTTAGATGGTCTTTTTTCAGCTTGAATGATTCATACATAGGTCACTGTGTGTCTTAACCAACAGACACATTCCTCTGAAACTGGTCCGGTTCAGGGACTGGACTAGAAATGAGAGTCTTTGAAAGTCCTTCAGGAAGCCTGGAGAACTGTTCCTCAAGACCACATTAAAAATGCAAGAAAAGTCTGGATCTGTGGAAGCAAAATATGAAGAAATGAGGGTGGTCAAGACTGTATGGGTTATTTCTCAAAACAAGCCAGATCACTTAAGAAAATATAATGATTTCCTGTTTAGTAATAAAACCTTTTTGTTTTTGTAAATACAGTTTCATTTTGTTAGCCAGCCACAGTAGCTACCTACTGTATACTACTTATATGAGTACAGAGTAAATACTTCATAGTATTAGAGTACTAAACTCCCAAGCTCATATTATCAAGATCAGAACAGAGTATATATTTTATCATATTAGTGTACTAACCCACATAGCTCACTATTTATAGCTTAATTGGGACTGTTATTTATAGCTTAAGTGATTCTGGTATACTGTGAGTGGGTACGGTGATACAGAAGCGAACCATTACTAATATCTAGAAAATCACATAAACAGAAAATTAGACATCATATAACTCTGATAAGCGAATACTGGAGCTGCAGAAGGTTTGGTTAGAATGTGCTGAGTACGAACTCGGGTCTACAGCACATTCCTGACTCACTGTCGCCCCCTAGGTGAGCTTTTTGGTTGATAGCAGCTAATGAAACTGAAGTCAGGCTCCAGTCCAAGCACTTATAAGGTGAAAGGACATCTGGAGTAATCATTTTATATTTACATTTACATTTATGGCATTTAGAAGACACTTTTATCCATTCCCTAACTACAGGGGACAGCCTCCCTAGAGCAACTTGTGGGAGAAACCCAGACAACCCGGCAGAAACCCACACAGATGTGGGGAGAATCGACATACTCACACAGACAGAACTCTGAGAATCAAATTCAGGCCCTTTTTCTGAGGTTCAAACACAAAACAGCACTCAGGGTCATTTTCACCTAAGATGTGATTTAAACTCTCTCATATTGTTTATAAACAGTCCTAACACTGCATCATATATTCCACACCATATAGTAAATCCTACAATAAATCCTTAATCATCCATAAATCCTGGATTCAGCAGTGGGAAACAGTGGCAAAAAGTCTTGAGCCACACCCCATTTCTTTATATTGTGTTTGAATCTCCCCTTTGATACAAGAAAGTCTGGATCTCTGGAAGCAAAATATGAAGAAATGAGTCTTTGCACAGTGCTGTACCTCAGCAGTTTACTGCATAGTTTAGGAGCATTTGAGAAGGAAAGCCACTCAAGCAAACTAATTAATCATAATTATATAACTACTCAATATATATGTGTATGTTTTGATTTTAAAGAATTGATTTGAAGCTAATCTTTCTTCATTTTCATTTTGTTGAAAATTTAACATGAATTTCATTTATACTTAATTAGTTTACTTGAATCAATTAGATTACTTTCAAATGAAAGTTTACCAGTTCAGCGATAGAATTAATTAGCATGTTAACTTGAATACATGGTGATTAAAAGTATCTTTATTAACATGAAGATTTAATGTTAGTATTTACTCTTTTCTAATAAGTGGAAATTGTCATTGCATGTTTACTTCATCGTCTTTCATCAAACAAACAAACAAATAAGAAAATATTCCGGATGGTGGAGGAAAAACGCTCATAACTAACTTTTGTTTTTAATATTTCAGCAAAACATTCCTCCCTTAATTACAGACATTAACTTTAATTTTTGTAATTAAACTTTACTAAAGTTAATTTTCTTAATAGGTGCCAAAGGTTTATGGCTGTAATATTAGAATATTTTTATGGTCTATGCAGTCATCATTTTTTAA
>JBBJLR010012556.1:0-13616 GCA_037577145.1 Brachypetersius gabonensis
TTGATTGGAGCTGCGCTTTAATAAAAACCGCATGCAAGTCTATTACAGATCTAATATTACTCAGCATTCAGAAAGTTGATGTGACTGAAGAAAACTGAAAGCAGATCTAAAATCAGTGGCAGATCTAAAATCAGTGTGTTGGGGTTTCTGATGATTACAAAACATAATTTTTTTTGCTGACCTCTGTTATGCCACTTTTGATAAAAAAGAACTGTATTGCACCTCCGTCACCTTCCAGTCCTCCCTGTCAGCACAAAAGTCAGACAGCCTGGAGGACACTGCTGACTGGGCGGGGTGCAGGAGAGAGATGATCCCCCATGATGGCCGCAAGCTTTAGACTGGCTGAGGTTACTCCCCAAAATAAGCAGAGACGTGTATATTCCCAGATAGCCTCTCTCCCAGGCCAACATCCCTGGAGCTCACAGGTAGGCCTGGAGGTACATGAGGGGCATGGACAGCATTGCAGGGCTACACTGAGTTCCAAACTCCTGGTCTAGTCATGGGTCCCAAGCCCCCTCCTGTAGTGCCTCTATGGACAGGGAAGTACCGAATGGGTGCTTGGAGATACATCGCTCCCCGTGTCCAGGAGGACACCTCTGAGCGGGTGCTTGGGTCCACAGCACCCTTTTGCTGTCAAGAGTAACCCTGGCCCCTCCTCTAGAGGGTACTGATCCAGTGTTTCTTCTTCTGTCCAGTCCCATTTGCAACCTTTCGGTTCAGTCTCGAGGGAAGTCTCTGGTCCAGCCCTTATTCCTTCCCAGTCCAGCTCAGAATCCAGTGCTTTCTCCAGACTCCCGTCCAGCCGCCCTCCGTCTCTGTGTTCTATTCCTTCCCAAGTCCGTGTATCAGCATCTATCTTACGTTCAGTCTTTTCAGACTGTCTAGACCCTATGAGAGGAATGCCCTAGTTTTGCTTTCTAGGTCCCATGCCTCTGCCCGTCCTTGTTCTGTCAGTGTTCCCCTTCTCTAAGCCTGCACTCATGGTGGTGCACTGAGTTACGCTCTTGGGGGGTCACAACCTGCCCTGTAACAGTACGGGGTTTTGAACTTCACATCAAGTCCGACATGCTTTTGCTATAAGACAAACACTCTTGGCCTGCTGTGTAGTAATGACAAAATTATCATTTTGAACTAAAAACCAGCATATTCTGGTAAATATAAAGTCAAGAACTCGACAGAGACCTTATGGGTTTGCGCCCCCTCTGGAGGAAATGGAAACTGTTATCATCATTCCTGTCCAAAACAAATCTTCAAATTATCTTTACTTTGTTAGTTAACGTAAAAACATTTCATACCTCCTTTATAGTTCCATACAAAAACGTGTACCAATTTTTCAAACTTGCTTATCGGCCTTGACCTAAGTATAACCCCAGATATATTGGCTCACAATGTGCAGCCCAATTTTGTATTCAGATAACTGCATTACATGCCAAATATCTTAAACAAAGCGAATACAAAATAATTCTACTCTTTCAAGCATCATGCTGCAGTCAACAAGTATTTCTGTTCTTTCTTCTGCTTCTCTGGAGTCTCTGTCAGTATCACTGCCCTCTCTGGACATGAGGGCACTTGGCAGGCCTTGTACAGTATAATGAAGAGGATGAGGATGAGAACAGCAACTACAGAGTTACAGGCGATGGCCACCACGGCCGCCGCAGACAGGCCAGTCCTGAGTTCCATTTCCATGGTGACTTGACCTCTCGACCCTGACGTGTTCTGGTACTTTGTCCACCCGAGCTCAGCTCCTCACAGTGGATTTATACAATCCCATTTTGGTATGCTTCGTGGTGCTCTATGCTTCTTTAAACAGACAAAACAACACATTGTCCATCAATGGTGTGGAGACCCTATCGGTCAGAAGAGGCTGACTTGCTTGTTGATCCAGTTTCTAAACCCAATGGGAGGTTCTCCTTGGAACAGTCTTGTCCGAGCTTCAGAAACCTCTGAAAAACAAACAGACAATTTAGTAAAACTTGCATGTCTGGTACAGCTGGACAGAAATGGAGGACTTGAATGAAATTTTAATGCTATCACATAATGAACTGTGTCACAGTTCATGAGTCACCGGAGTCTGCTTTCCAATCGGACTGTGCCAGCGCATTAATTTGCGGAAATAATCATTCTGCTTTAATAAAATCATTTATGAAGAGCAACAGCTATGGCAAAGCCAGAGCTAGAGTCTAGGAGAAGGCCCTGAATATCGTTCTGTTTAACTGGCCAAAGATTTGGCATGCAGAGTTCTGGCGTATGCTGTGGTTTCTGATTATCTTGTATCATGTAAGTGTATGTTAAATTAGTGGAACGGTTAACAGGTAATTGCAGGAATCTCGATACAAGCTGTATACTCAGGTTTTTCCATTATTACAGTCCCGTCCTGTTGGACTTGTGTCTAGTCTTGATTTCCTGCTCAAACTTGCCACATTGAACCAATCTGTAAATTAATTTATTGACTGTGTTTGAGCAAGGAGACAACCAAACCTTGCTGGACACTGAACCTCCAGGAGTTTCTGGCATACAGTAGCACTTACAGCTTTTCTTAGCAAGTCACAAACCTTTTGTATACGCTGGATTGATTACATTTTTGTGGATAGCCCAAGTGTAAATAAGTATCTCTACACAGAACACACCGGACAGTTTTACTAATGGCAAAATTAACTGGAATATTTTTTGTTTAATTTTAAGCAGAAAAAATGCCAGTCATTAAACATTGTCTTGTGAAGGCAAGCTTTTAAAACGAACCATTTATTTTAGTTTTAAAAATCTGATACGGTTTTAACATGAAATAAACAAGACAATTGAGAAAGAGAAAGGGAATTAACATGTAGAGGCAACACAGGCTTTAAAGGTGCAATGTAAAGAGATTATCAGTGTTATTCACTGACTGGTCTACAATTCCAAACTAGATCTAGCATGGTAGCCTAACCTTCAGTCTCTGCTGTGACCACACAAACATGATATATCAACTCATTCAGGCACTCCTAGATGAACATGCATGCCTGCCGTCCAAACTAAAACCCATTTAGACGTAGTGAAAAATACTACTGTTCTCCCATTCAAGCATAAGGTTAGACAGTATCACCGGGCTGTAACATTGTTTAGTCTGCTCCTAAACAGGATCTAAAAATTAGTCTACTGGTCTACCTGCCAACATATTTTTCAATAACAGACATGCACAGAATACGAAGCCATTAATAACAAGGTAATTACTAATTATTGCTGAAATACTGAAAATACTGAAAATCTGAGACTCAAATTTAATTTAGAAATGTTAATTGCCTTTACATCGCATTTAGATTCTCACAGTGGCGCTCCATGAAACTACTGAGGCAGTCTGAGTGCCGGACTAGGGTCGTACTCCAGCCTGCCTGGGGATATGAGCTGTATTAGCTGAAGGTCAGACAGTGCGTTTAATTCGAGCCTTGACCTCCAGTATGTTTTCATCTTCTTCATTCCACCACAACCCGTCTCACCGTCTGCTGTCGCAGCTGGTATTGTCTGAATCAAGTCCATCAGGTTCACGATATATACCCGGACAGGTGCTGCCACAGGGAAGGGTTTTAAAGGACATTGTATTCCCGGTACAACTTTGTTTTTAGCATGATCCACTGGTCACTGATTTTTTCGTGTTGGAGAGGTAGTCCACAAGAGCACAGCCAAAATCTTAAATAAATTACAATCAGAAATCTAGATTAGTTATATCACGTTAATGTCAGTCTATTTATCAATTTAGCATCAAATTTATTCATTTATTGTCTGGCCTCTTGAGTTGAGTGCCTCTTAGCACTGGATATATATTTTCATGTATTAACATTATCTTTTGATGAAGAGTGCTTTGGATAAGTGTTTTATGCTCTTGTGAGTTTGATCTGAATCTGAACTGACCTGCTTGTTCCTCTCCTGACTGTGAAAGAAGGCCCACTTTGTAGGCAGTAGTCCACCAGCACTTACATGCTTGAATCTACCTCCAATGCTTCCAAAAAGCCCATCAGTCAGCCTATCCTGTGAGGAGGAAATGCTCTTCAGCCTTCCCAGCAATCAGGGACACTCCTTTGAAAACGCCACCCTTTGCTGCATTCATCAACCCCTCTCTGATTACAAACTGCTTACTTCACCCCTCTTTCGTAGTTAGCATTACATTACATAGACAATTATCTTCTACTAAATAATTAATACCTGTTTTTATATTTCAGATATAGTGGATCTCTGGATTTATTCTGAAAAGCCACTCAAATGTGAGATGAAGTTGCAGAGGAACCCACAGATCTCAGCAACCCTGTGTCCTCTACAGACTTCTTACCCTTGCACTGCTGTACAGTCTGTACTCCATAGTCATCACTGGATCTTAACCGTAACATCAGAGGACAAGACGCCAAAACACAAAACTATTCACCTTAATTGATCTTTTTAATATGATTTTGGTCTAATGACAACAGCTAACAAGGCCCTCATTAATTATTAATTAGCTCATGGAGATCCGACGTTATTAGTTATTGCCGGGGGCTATTATGGCGAACAAGAGGACGTTGGAAAGCGAGCCCTATCTAACTATGAAGTTTCACATTTAGAGTGTGAGATTTATTTTTCATATTTAACATTTAGATTTAAGATCATTTAAGGCAAATCCTCCATGTTGGTGAGGGCAGATCACAGCACGCAGCCCCGCCCCCTGCTAAGCAACAGCCAATTGTAATCTCAGGGCGTGGCCAATAAGCATATCTCACTATTTGTAAAAGTGGTACATTAAAATCCCAAATGTAGTGTTGCCCTGTGTAAAAGTGCAACATTTAGTTTTTTAACAGATTCCTAAAATAAAATGGTTAAACTGTTTTCACAAATGGCACCCCAGAGGTGTTCTCTGCGCAATGTTTCTCCCATATTATATCACAGTTATGATTTTTGTATTTGTGTGAAGGTATACAAAAAATACAAATTTTTTTGGAAGCATTATTTTTTGTTTTCTGTTTAAAAAAAAGACTGAGAGTTTCGGATTTTTATCGTATCGGCAGATATCTAAATATACAATATCGGTATCGGACATAAAAAAGACGTATCGTGCCATGTCTAGTCCCATGTCCTCTAGATGCCAGATGATGGCCTGGTCTCCTTGTAGTAAACGATCATTCCCATGTGAGAGGTGGGCCAGCCACCCTTTACCTCCAACACTTGGTGGTATACGAGAGGGCACTCCGAAGCTGCTAATTAGGTTTAAGCAGTTTAGAGGTCAGTCCTGCCAGTAGTTGATGCTTGTGATTGCATCTTAAAAACTTGTCTGCCATACAGTGGAGACCAGTAACAGTTTGTCTTCTTTCAGCCAGGAGACAGCTCCAGTATAAGCACCTGCCATCAGAGCTGTCTTCAGCTACAGTGACCAGCTTCTTCCTCGCGGACTGGTTCCATTCCTTTAGTTGTACTCATAATGTTCTCTGCATCCGCTCTCTCCATAGCAGAGAGACTCTGATGGAAGGCGTTACTGCAGTGGGTAATGTTGCAGCTGTTCAAGACAGGCTTTGAGTTTTCATGGTCTTTTATTGATTTTGTTTTCATACAATCACTTCCAACCACAAGCTAGCTTAGGGAAACATGTCCAGACTGGTCCTGCTTGTTCTGCTGTTTACGCTTCGCCGTAAAGTCAACAAACACTCGATCTGAGCGGAGGTATGCCATCTGTTGCGTTCAACTGTTTATCCATATTAACATTTATAAAGGCTTGTTACAGCAAGTGTCAGTCTTCATAAAGCTTTCTGAAGTCAAAACTGAAAAAAGTTGCACCCAACATTTGCTGGAATAAACCTGCTGCACATTTATTATTGGGTGCTAAATCATCATCAGTAGGTGCAATATCATTATTGTTATGTGCAATAGTCTTAACATGTGCAACATCACTACTATGTAAATATTGTACTTTATCTCTATTATGAGTAATTACGAACTCAGTTTAGAGACCAACTTCATTTGTTATTATTGGTAAAATTATTGGTAAAAATAAAGTAAGTTATTTATCTATAGTATTCATAAACCAGCATTTTGTGTATATAGCATAGTGTATTTGATAAAGATAATATTTATACAGGATTTTAGTTTCTATTTGATTTTTACTTTAGACTTTATAGTTTATAACACTCTTGTCTTGCAGTTGTAACATAAGCAGTTTCCTCCAGGATCAATTACGTTTTCTGATTCTTAATAAAATATGGAGGTTTTTGTCATTTTTTTTCATGTAAGGTGTGTTGTCACACGGTTATACCTGTATTGAAAGTGCAATTAATATATTTTCCACTGGGATATCAGAAATGCAGGCACAGAGTAATTGTTTGTACATTAACTGGAACCGTTTGTCTTGTCTTTTCATTTGGTGTCTACTGAAAAGTATTCTGAGTGGTTCTCCCACTACCACGTGTTTGGTGCAACCTGACAAATGTTAATCATGGACAGAACAATGATGTCAAGGTAATGAAAACAAATGCAGAATGACAAGCCCTCTTTGTTGTTATTATTAAAGATGGCAAGTTTGCTTGGGCCCAAAACTCAAAAAGCAATACAACATGAAACATATTTACACCCACCATTTGAATTTTGTATGGATATGTTCATCCCAGCAGGCAGAAAACAAGAAAAAACAGAAACAGGCAAACAAATCCAAATTATTAGACAGAAGAACTGAATCATATAATTTGAGTAATTCTGGTCAAAGTTCGGTTTGGCAGCCCAACAAGCAAACAGACAGGGGCAAGAATCAAAGTCGAGAAAAACAGGCGATGGGATCAATTACAAGAAAACAGAAAAACAAAAAACAGAAACGCTTGGTATGCAGACCATCTTTTACTGGTCTACTGGGGGCATTTGTACTGGTGAATCTGATTCAAGTGGTTAGAAGAATCAGGTTCTTCATGGTCTTTATGGAGACGTGGATGGGGTTAACGGAATTAAGCTGCATTCAGGGGGAGAGTGACTCTCCAAACTGGAGCCTCGTTGTGGCCAGACCATTTTGTACTAATACCCCACTAATGATGGCAAAACCTACATTACCCTTTTGCCTCCACTCAATACTCAAACACTGCTGTGTTATTCATAAACTTGTCAAAGTGAGAACACCAACAGGCCCCTGAGAACACAAGCACACTTAAATCAACGTTAAACACACAAAAATGTTGTCCTCTGCAAAAACAAACCCATTTGGAAGCTCGGTGATGAAAGAAATGAAGATGGATGGGCTTTTGAACGCTGAATTCATTTTTGCTGCAAGGAGATGCTTACATTTGCTTGGGATTTTTTGCTTACGAGGTCGAAAGAGATTCAATCACAGACATTTACGTCTGCCCTCAGAGCAAGTTGCCTCCCACCTCACTGCCAATTTCCCAGCCTCTGCCGTTATTACTGAGGCAAGGCGCGAGGAAGATTGAGGAGGATCGCTCAAGTTACAGTCATTTTGAATCTGTCCTTCTCCTTCTCCATTTCATGCATAGCCACGCACAAAGTTCGGAGCTAAACTCAGCCCTTTGAAAATCAAAGTAAAAAAATTGTGTGGCCAATGATAACATCTGAAACCAAGCACCAACCCGTACAAAATCAAGCTTAATTGGTTTCAGTGAACAAGAGGCACTGTCTCTTATCGAGCAACGGACTGACTGCCTGATGTTCTTCGTGAAAACATCATAAGCAGTAGGTGATGCTACACTAGAGCTGAAACAGTTACTGAAGATCATCAATAAAAAACCTGAAAATATCCCCAATGGGTCGACAACAATCTTTCAATTTTTTTCCTTCTTCTACTTAGGGCTGGTCCCAATTAGCGGTCGCCACAGTGGATCAGCATCTCAATTTCACATCATCTGCCTGCATGTGCTCCCTCCAGGCCTTCCTACCACCAGGCCATCCTCTTTTCCTCTTCCCTGCAGCTCCATTCTCAGCATCCTTCCTCCAACATAACAGACCGGCAAAAATATTGTTGATTACCTCCCGTCATCAAACATTAGGATACAGCTGGGTTGTCAAGGTTAGCATGAATAGTCAATAGAAATTGCTCATCCCACATCCCCACCCCATCCTGCTGACAAAACATTTGTCAGTCAGCCCACCCCCTGGTCACCTAACACCACAAATACAAGAGTACGTTCAAAGAGTACCTGCATATAGTGTCTATTTTTATAGTGTAAACCCTAAATATGCCCTCAAATATGCTCGCAAAACACTTTAATTTTATTTTGCACTCAGCTTAATTCATTACCATTAAAGAAAATACAACAGTAAACCCGTATCCGTACTGTAGAGTTTACACTGAACTCCTGCAGTGCTAGAATGTAAATGGTGATGTTACCCCTGTATAGACTGGACTGGAATTAATGCATGGGCATTTTCTTTGGTATAAGCAGATAAATACAGTAATAAATGAATTTAATTTACAGTAAATAAACTACAGGGCTTTAAAAAGAACAAAACGAAAAACACAAGAACACTCAAAACACTCCACTGGGGAAATTCTGGACTGCAGTGTCACAGGGCAGCATCAAATCAGCAGCAAGGAGAAATAAATTGGTTTCTTTCAAACTTCCTGCCTCGTCCTCCACGCCCCCGTGTCCTCGTGCTGGTTGTTTGTGTTTGGGGTGCTGCTGAGCAGCGGAGGCTCATTCCGTTCAGGTGTCTGATTGCCTTGCAAAACGCTATGCCAAATCATAAACAACCAGCAAGAGGATGAGGGGGTGTAGCATACGAGGACCAGACGTCACAAAAAAAAAAAAAAGGATATTTGTGGTTTTCACGGCTGTGCGTGAGCTTCTGTGAACAATTATTTGTTCGATTCTCAAAAAAAATATCTGCCAGTGACTGCTAAAGCGCGAATAAGTGGGGGGTTACCGTACAATCCAATTCTGCTGGAAACATAACAAGACTTAGTTTTACATGGAAAAAAAACAACAATCCCTTTGATCAGCTGTAAAGAAAACATCCTGTCCTGGTGTGGATCAGAGTGGTCAGGTCTATGCTGCTGTTACCCAAACAACAGCATCTCCCTGAGGAACCTCTGAGAACACTGTAACTGATGGGACAGAATGAGCTAAAATCCTCTTTACAAACAGCACTCAGTCATTGAAACTGTCCACTGAAATATTCTCAGTTCTGGTCATTAGAAGAGTTCAACAGCTGCTTTCGAGAACATCTGAAGAGCCAGCAGCACAGCCTCAAAAACGATAAGAAACCATTTAAGAGTCTCATAGATGTTACCATAATAACAGTCAGTAATAATAATTTGGAACTGACCCAAACCTTTGCTCTAACCCTGGCTAAATCTGTTTTAACGGGATAACAACTGTATTATGGATGGTGATATTACAATATACTATAAGTAGGCATGTACGGAAAATTCGGGAACTAGAAATTTTCGGGAACAGAATTTTTTTTTAACACAACCAAAACAGTGATGACGCAATCAACACCCGCAACCTGCAGCTCCAGACTGGATTAGAGGCAGCAGGTCTGCCGTGTGGCTCATATCCACATCTCTAAGAAAGACACTGAAAGCCGTTTGTAAAGCGATTGTAAAGCGTTTGTCTCAACGTCAGGATTCATTTATCATTTAAAATCAAAAACATTCCAATGGAGCCCAGAAGAGGCGAGACCCTTCGAGCACCCCCCCCCTCCCCGCCCACTCCGTCTGTGTTTCTGAAAAAGGCAGGAAAGTTTTCCAGTGATTCCAGTTAATATATGGGCTGCCAGTCTCTATTTAATACACTATTCTGTTAAAGGCCTACAGAGAATGTTGTTTATCTTTCAGCAGTTTTAAAGCACTTGTTCTGAATACACTGTGTTCAGGCACTTCACTCAGAATATTAAAATGTACTTGAATTCACTGGTTTTATGAGAAAAGGAATTTAATTATATATTATTTCAGCTATCTTGCTTTTAGGGTATTCTTGAGTGGGGCCTAGTAAAATATTTTATTTCAAATTTTATTTTATATTGTGTATTGTTTGAATGCAAAATAAATATTTTAATAGTTTTGTAACAGATTTCTTCTTTGAACCATGAATATTAATTTAAGCAATTGCAATGCTTGGTATAATACATTCTTTCTGTGTTTCGGTTTCCGGCCAAGTGTTTCCTCATTTTCGGTTTTGGCCCGAAAAAATAATTCCGGTGCATCGTTAACCATAAGCTTGCATAACAAATGCTGTGGAGCCCATGGTGGTCCAGCAAAACTAGGCTTACCTTGTCTTGTTTATCAAAGCGTCTCAACTTTGTGTTTGACCAGTAGAGGGTTTTTATAATGTTATCATTATAATTTCTACTAGTACTGATTCATAAACCATACTGCCTAGAACGTTTGAAAATCGGAAATGAGCTCTAGAAACCTTCAAACTAAAACATGTTCAAGTAGAAAATAAGGCTCACATCAATGTTTCAGATGTGGGATGGTGGTTCACAGTGTTACTGATACGGCTCAAGGCTGAATCTTGAAGAGAAGTGAAATTTGAACATGGCGAGCTTCAAACTGGAGGGAGACCTTTAGAAGATGATTCATGGAGAGGAGGATTCAGAATGTCATGTATCAGGAGCTGGGGAATAACACTCAATCCCCAGCAATCTGTTCAGGCTTTTGGCTTTTGAATGCAAATGAATATGGTCAGATGGGAAAAGACTTGATGACTCTCTGAGATACCCTGAGATGTTCAGCCCTTTGAAGAGTGGGGCTATTTTCATTTTGCTATTCATTTGTCTTAGAAAACATATAATTATGTAGCTCTAATTACACGATTAGTTACATAATAGATTGCATTTTAAGTCTATACAGACTAGAAACTAAAGGTAAGATGAAGTGTTTTAAAAACCTGGGAGGGTTAATGCAACAGGGCCCATTCTCCAGAAACATGCTTGTAGACTTTATGAATGTATTTCAGTGTGTTAATATCACACAGAGCTGGAGAGAGACTAAAATAGACGGCCAGTGCAGTGAGAAAGAGCACTTTCGGCTGGTACAAGAATGCCTTGATGCTGTGCAAGAAAAATATACTGTTTGGATCAGACAGAAACCACTGCCATCATTAGAAATGGAAGGCACTGACAAGTAAATACATGCTAAAGGCTCTGTCGCACCAGCATGTCGACAGCAACATGCAGCAAGCAAAATGATATAAATCGCAATGGGAAAGGCAAATGGTGGTCAAGGGGTTCCAGGTGTCCATAACGACACTTAGCGTATGAACCTTTGAGTTTAGCTTTGGTGAACTGTAGGCCAATCTGTGGGATCTGTGTTGTGTTTTGCCTCTGGAGCGGATGTCCATCGTATAACAGTGCTGAAAATACAAAATGCAAGAGGCACTATTCTGTTTTCCATATCTCTCTGCTTTCACAATCAAGTATTTATTCTGCAACAAACAGAATGTACATTTTAACAGCTGGGCTGAGGCAACCACACAATAAAACAACATGTCTTGTATTGAAATGTTGACACCTTTGTGTGAAATGTGTTTATTTGATGTTAATGACACATTTAAGGGCAGCAGTGAGTAAAGTTGGTATATTTGTGGTTAAAAACGTCTGTAGAGAACAGTGGAGAGTAATGATTGATTATTCGATGTTTGTTCACACCTTTACGGGGTGGCGGTGAGTATTGTTTGTCCACTTAGTGTTTGTTTACACCTTTAGGGGGCTCTGGTGAGTAATGTTTGTTTATTTAATGTCTACTACTGGAGCAGCTGGTGGTCCAGTGGTTAGGGCATTGCCCCACAATCAGACGGTTGTGGGTTTGAATCCCAACACTGTTAATGTTTGTTTATTTGATCTTAACACCTTTCGACAGCAGCAGTGAGCAACATTTGTTTATTTGATGTTTATATCCCCTCTAGAGGGTGGTGGTTGTCGTTTGATGTTTACAGTGTTTATTATATGTTATATTTCATGTTGTAGTGTTTCTTTACATTCATGCTTTTACTAGTGCATGCTTGCTAATTAAACAAAACTCCGGTTGCCTTCACAGTTCCTTGTTTAGTGTGACAGTGGCTTATATTATAAAACAAGCAATTGCTTCCATCAGTTCCACATACAGTTTGCAAGCATTGTGTGTCCCCCATTGGACTGTGAACCAGTGAACAGAGAGGTAAAGAAGGCCATGCTCTGATAAGGTCAACGTGGATTGGGTGCAGTTCTGATCATTCGATCAATACTAAACTCCACAAGCTTCGAAGCGTGAGCAAAGTTCACGAAAGGTCTCTGTTCATGTCGATACCTACAGCAGCTTTACAGGGAACAGCACGGCTGGTTCCATAAACTTTTGCTTTTTGTGTTTGCGTTGGATGCAAATGATCAAAATTCAACCTCTGAGGCATCTACTGTTTTATTTATGAGCGTCTGTAAGGAGGGGTAAAGAGGGGAGATTACGAATGATGGTACTGAGGCAAAGCGGGAGAGGAACAACGGGGCCAGTCAGCCTTTTGTCCACCGTGGATTGAACTAGCCTACGCAGCTGCAGCGAACGGTACCGACACATTCTTGGTGCCCGATATTCACGGTGTCTGCGGCGTGGGTAGTATTGATTCTGGATGTTGTGCTTTGCGTTACAGCGTGAAAACGCATTCAACAATGCATTCGCAGTGCTTCAGAGTTCACTTCCAGCTCAGTGACAAATGTGTCTGTAGAAAAATAAACAAAACTTCTGGAATACAAAGCAGGTGTGATGATATGAAATCTCCTCCCAGACTCATCTACAGGATCACCTTCTTAATGCACCTAGGAAGACAGGAAGTTATGGGTGAATAGCTTTCACCAGGGCTGAAAAATTTAGGGCAAAGGTCTCCACGCTAACATTTACATTTATATGTCTTTAAATAAGGCCCAGGTCTGTTAAAGTGGAGTTGAAGACCACTTTTTCTGGCTCAAGGCTTGAACGTAGTTGATCATCTACAAACGGTTTGTAAAATCCTTGGCACCTACAACTGTTTCTCACCTAAAAAACGTTCCTGTTGCTAATATAGGCTAAATATCCAACTATTTTAGCAATTATATGTCACTTATGCGACAAAAGCCATTGCAGTTTATCATTTAAAATTAATCCCAAGGTATGAATTATGAATAAAATATATTTTATAAATTTAGTATAAGAGGCATTCAGCAGGCAGTTTGTCTTTAAATAGTTAAAACACTACTTATATCTTTTTTTTAAATTCTAGTTAATGGTGAGAGTTCCCAGTTTTACATATTTATTCAGTTCTGTTTTTGCACAATAAAAATAGTTAATATTAGTGGCGGGCATAGATTAATTTTTTTAATCTCGATTGATCTCACTGTAATCTTGGAATTAATCTAGATTAATCTAGATTAAAATGGCTCATTTGAATTCTGCTGAAGGTCGGAAGCCCCCCCCCCCAAATGATCCCAAGCCACCCTAAATATATAGTCATTATTCTACTATTTTTAAATTATGAATCCAAAAATTTCATACAAGATATCACTGTGCGCAGATACGCACTTTACAAATAGAAACAAGATTATGAATTGAAATGAAAAATAGTAAGTCTAGCTATCATTATTTAATTAAAATGCTGTACTGGGTGTTGAAGCTGCTGTAGGTAGCAGGCGGGCATTAGGACCCAGGAGAAGCTACACAGCGCTGCTTGTTAGCGAGTAGC
>JBBJLR010012573.1:0-13616 GCA_037577145.1 Brachypetersius gabonensis
TTAGTTGAGTGTAGATGAGGTTGGTTTGTTTAGTTGAGTGTAGATGAGGTTGGTTTGTTTAGTTGAGTGTAGATGAGTTTGGGTAGTTTGTGTAGTTTGAGGTTCTCACCGCTGGGCTGATTCTGTGAACTGCGCTCTCTGAAAATCCGCGGCGAGCCTCCTGATCTCCTCCCAGCCCGACATCGCTCCGGACCCGACACACACTCTCCACGCACCGGGACCGTGTGTGTGTGTGAGTTAACAACAGTGTGAGTTAGCAGTCCTGAACCCTGATCTGCTGCTAAAGCTAAAGCGCGTTCCTATACGCTGTGTTTTGTTCTTGCTCCGTATGTAGTGTTCTAGCTTTTTTCTATCTGTCTTTCAGCTGTGATCCAGTTACGTTCCAGCTGTACTTTAGAAGTGTTCTGGCTGTGTTTTAGCTGTGCCCTAGTAGTGTTTTAGCTGTGCCCTAGCTGTGCTCTATCTGTGTTCTGGTTGTTGGTGTTCTTGAGGTTCTCTCGTCGGAAGGGGACACTTGGCTCCGCGCGGATTGAAGCAGACCCACAGGCTCGCGCAGTAACACGTCAGCTCTGAGGACCGGAACGGGGGGCCGGTAGGGACAAAAACCTCCAGCAGCCCGTAATTATTTACAGAAATAATGTTTATAAGAGGAGAAATGTATAGTAATAATAATAATAGCATTTATTAAAGCAATCAATCCGTTTATAATGTTAATGCCTTTATATTCAAACGCACACACACACACATTCCCCAAAACCTATAGAAATGTTAAACGTATTCTCTCCTTCACTGTCTCTAGTGGTGTGCGATATTACAAGATTTGTTATTGATCCGATCCCAAGTAAATACAGGGCCAGTATCGCGGAATCCAATAGGATAGGTTTTAACAATTAGGGTAGATGAATCATCAAATTGCTAAAAATGTCATGAATTAATTAGTTTTTGTGGGGTTTTATTAATTAGTTAATTTGTTTAGTTAGAAGTGCATTGCATTCACCAAAGAAAAAAAATGCACACCTTTATCTCATGATTACAAGAAAAGATCTCGCAATTGAAAAGTGAAAAGATCTTGTAATTTAAAGAAAAGATCTCGTAATTATGAGAAAAATTCTCGAAACCACAAGTTAAGGTGTCCAACATTAATAAATAAATAAATAAAATAAATTGTGTAGGCCTGCTGTGTATCAGTAGTGGAGAAACTGTATTCATGCTGGGGCGAATTCCGTGACTGTTTCACAAAAGAGCAACTTCCTGTACGATTTTTATTAATAATAAACATTACCTCATACTCAAGATAAAGCACAGTTTGTGTTGGACTAAAGGACATTATCCACTGTAGAAGTTGATCCACTGAATTTTTATTGTTTAAGTTACGCCGTAACTGTGTTAGGAACATGAACAGGTGGATATGGTTTTAATTAATACTACAATATACATGCAGATATTTGTAGAGTATCCTGCTTTACACTGTATTGGTTTAGTAAAATCGCTAGAAATGCGCCGCGAAGCGTTTGCTCTCTTCTTACTTTTAACTGACATTAGGAGACATTAGGAGACATTAGGACATAAGGCGCTCTCCGGTGGACATATTCTGTAAATACAATTTAAAAAGTGATTTTTTTTTTAAAAACACCCAATACACTTATATAAATAAACAAGGGGTATCGAATTTACTCGTTAAGAAAGCATCAAGGTAATTCTATCATTGTTCTTGCTGAAGCAGTTTTCCCCTCAGGATATTAGATCATATCATTGGTTACTGTGACCATTACTGCTTGTGAACTGTGCAGAAACAGTTCTTAAATAAAAGTTGATTATTCGCTCAGTGATATGCCAAATGTATGTACGTTTTAAAATATATTTACAGTATAAATGTGTGTGATTAATTTAGATTATTAATCAGAGAGCTTGTAACCGTGAATATTCATTTATTCATTTTTCATTCGCAGAAAACCCCTAATAAAATTATGAATTCTAAACTAGAAATAAAACATGTTCCTCTCTATTCTCTTTTCTTTAATATATTTTGTCGTTTTTCCCTTTATCGAAAGTATTCCTGCCGCTCACTTTATTTTATATAATGTTTTATATCGTCATTTGCCATATTTTTGCTGAGTGAATGTGTTATTGACAGCCACCAGAGGGCGCAGTTATGCACTGTGCCCCCTTTTTAAAGCCTCCATTTACACATGGACAAAAGTATTCAGACGCCTGACCATTACACTAACAGGGATTTTAATGACGGTTGCATTTAAACGCATAGACTTTAATATGGAGTTGGTCGGTTTGTGAGTCAATTGATACCGGGCTGCACAGAAAGATCGAATAAAACTATTTTATTGATTATCAGAGTCTGATAGATCTTTTATTATCCCTCCATCCATCCCTCCATCCCTCCAACCATCCATCCTTACATCCCTCCCTCCCTAACACGAAAAATAATAAAAACGTGTGTTTGAATCAGCTGTGTTGGGAGCAGTTAAACAGTAGAATGTGTGGGGCTGGGGTTCTTGAATAAAAACTCAAAATCAAAAGTCTGATACAAACTGAAGGTTTATCATTACGCATTAGGCAATTGTGAAATGGCTGCATCACACACAAAACTTACAATTTTGACCTAAACTTATCGAAAAGCCAGCACCACACAATTTTCAAGTTTTTTCCAACACTGCTATTGCTGAGAATATATGAATCGTGGGTTGAGTCCCATGGTTGAGGCCATCTCGCCACAACATTAATGAGACGTATTTTCGCATCACGTTTAATTTGCACATTAATAGAATGAAAATGCTTTCTATTTACATAAGCAAATTAATTCTCTGAAGGTGCCTTTATAGCAATGTGTGTGCAGTCGATCGCTCCGATTACATTTGGAAAACGCTGCGAATTGCACATTAATGTTTTCCTGGTCAGCCACAGTGTAAGGAAATTTTATATATCTGGATGACAAGCGATTTATACCATCCCATACAGCGGGGGCAAATCAGTGATGACTGAGAAAAACCCGATCGGTCCACAAGTTCACGCTGAAAAGCTCCTGTGGCTAAAAACCCGAGGGTGGGTAGAACTTGTAATGGTACAGGTATGGCGCAGTTCCTTAAAGTCTGCCTTTGTACAGCTGGCCCCAGTTCAGCACACAGCTCCAAGAGGATAGCTCTTGGAAATCTAAATCGACTTAGAAGCCAGTCATCATCATGTGCCAGGAAATCAGTATGATTCCTGAACGTGCGCTCTCTTCTAATTGTTCCATTGCCATGTCTTCTAGTAACGCAAGAGCAGCCATTGTAGGCGGCTGAGCCTTTGCGGGGATGGGAAGGGTGCAACATGTCTGAGAAAGTGTGTGCTTCTTCCTAAGGGCCGGGCTGACAAGGAAGGCACAATGAGAGCACAGGGAGGACAGCGGTTGTATGGGTTATCCCTAAGGGCCAGGTTGTGAGCTGGGGTTTCTTAGGGCTGTGGGCCTTTTGCTTGCAGGTAGTAGCAGCATTGTGGAGAAGCAAGTGCCGACAAAACGGTAGACTGGTTCTACAATGAGTTTTTCTTTCTGCTGGATGGACTCTCTCTCCCCCTTCTCCCTCTCTCCTTCTATGAGTGATGATGTGAGTGCTATGATGATGTGACATAAGTAAGGGTTTGTGGTGTCTATATTTGACTGCTGTGCTGAGTGTGGGTTGCTGTGATAGTGACTTGCTGTAAATGACTAAAAACATGAGAACCTAAGGGGGATTGGCACGGGGGCAGTGGGGAGAGGTTATAAAGAGAACCATTAAAGAATTACATCGCTACTCTGTTACTTAGCTCAATAAATTTGTAAACTTACTCACTAGGTTTGACTTGTTTATTGCTTCAGGAGGTTCTAAAGGGCTGATGACAAAGAAAAAATAGTTGGTAACAAAAAAACAAATATAACAGTTGTGTTTGTCCTTGATCGCCACAATATTCTTTTCAGAAGGTTAGAATTAGTAATTAAAGTTTCAAAGAAAGTTTATTTCACCAGATGATTGCAGCGGTGCTGATCCTCAGGAAGCTAGCTGGAGCACCAGAAACAGTTTTAATATTGGCTTTCTGAGATGAGATTTCATAGAAGAATACAGCTTGGACACTTTGGGCACTTTGGGCAGTAGAATTACTTTTCTGACATGATGCAATGCTACAGTTACTTTTTTTTTTTTTACTAAATATGGGTTTACAGAATGAACTGTGACACTTCAGTGGTCGTCTTTGAGTGTTTCTAGTGCTGAAAATGTGCTTGTGACTGTGACAAGCCAGACAAAACTGCCTGTACACTGTGTTTATAGTAATTGCTATTTTTTAGACTAAAGATAAGAGTAGCTGAAGTTTCAAAAAATTTATTGAACAGTTCAGAGAGATTTTTGGGATGAAAAATGCAACTGCAGCAGTACTTAACCTCAGGAAGCGAACTGAACAAAAGAATGACAACAAAAGAATTACTTTGATACAAAGCTACAAGTACTGGTATTAGATGTTTAGACACTAGAAAGACTTTTTCTGACTTGATATGAGATTTAATAGAAGATTACAGCATTTTATTTGGCACCAGAATGACTTTGCTGACAATACAAGTACTGTTATTCCCTTCAGAAATGAGGATAGCAGGCCAAGAAAAATGTTTTCTTTTCACCAGCAGTCAATTTTCTTGCAGGGTTTCTTGCACTGAAAATGGGATTGCTGCAGTGGTGAGTCTCAGGAATCTGGTAAAGTGCAAGAAATGACCTTAATACAGGGTTTCTAAATTGAAATTTCATATATTTCAAGTTTTTGGAAACCAGAAAAAAAATTCTGGCATGATACAACTGTCACAGGGGTGAGAGTGACTAAATCCCACCCCACCCACTTGTCTGCCAGTGGGAAAAAACTGCTAGTCAGGAGGCGCAATTTAAATGAAGGGAAGCTATATTTAAAATGTACTGTGTACTACATATTCTATGTATGATTAGTAACGATATGAAACCGAAATCGCGACCCCTTTCGATTCCCAGAGTTATCCTTCCCTTCCAGATCCAATGCTACCACATCTGTCTAACCCCCTGCTCTAGGGGATTGGACCCGTATACAGCTGGGCGGAGCGGTGAACCGAGAGGCGTGTCGACTCCACCAACTCGACTCCTCTGTGTGGTTCACCGAAGCCTTTTGTATTAAATCTTCTTGTCCCATGCACAATTTTATGCATGCAACAACATACAAGGATTTTTGCTCTACATTGGTAAACAACCAAATGTCCACATTATTATCTAAGGATAAAATTATATCTGTATGATTCTTCTGTGGAAATGTTGTTCATATGTGAGTGTTTTTAAAGTACTTGTTCCACAAAAAGAATTCACCTCTAGGTGTAGCTCGGATGGATCCATTAACAGGTATAGCACAATGATTGGCGGCTGTTGTAATTTTGAGTGAATGGGTGATGTCTCTGGCTCATTGTGTGAGTCTGCATTATTAGATGGTCGCTTCCCAAATAAAGAATCAAGACCCGTTTGGTTTGAACATGCCATGATTTAATTACAGCTCTCGTAATGCGTTTACAGTGACTGAATTTTGATTGGGGCCGAAGAAAGGACCTGCACTGGTCCACAGCCCATAGTTTGAGAAACCAAGCCCCAACAGTCCAGACGTACAGGCGCTTATTCTTCTGGGCCACTGCAATGAGAAGCTCTGACACCTTCTGATAAGCATATAAAAGTTTATTATAGAGCTGTTCCACCCACTCCGCTACACCACCTAAGGGCAGATGCACATGCTTTAAAAACATCAAATAACTGGGGGCACACTCCGTAATGAGTTTTAAAGAAAATAGAGAATCATTTTAAAGAAACATGCAGTTTTTTTCTCAGTGTGCTCACCAAGAAATTAGGGCACAAAATAAACAAGGCAAACAAAACAACCAGAAATAAACACATTGTATCAGTGCTGACAACAAAACACGTTCAGAACACGCCATGGCTCTACAAAACACATGCATATTAAATCAAAACTACAATAAAATTTCTTGTTCAGTGCAAACCTAAATCATACGTTCTAAAATCACAATCTGTTTATAATAACTGATTTCTAACTTTACACAAAACTGAGCTCTAAAAAAAGCTCGAAAGGTACACGCATTTCATCACTGCCAAGATGAAAAGCAGCCAATCCACCCTCCTTATTTTTTTTATTGCTGGACACATAACTGAACTTTAAGTGGCGATATAAAGTAGTACCAGACACAAGTCAAAGAGGTCATTTTCTTGCACTGTTAAGTGAAACACATGCCATATAATTTGTCCATATTAAACTACATTAGAATACATTTTTACTATCACCAACTATTTACATACTGTAAGATAATGCACCTTCCTTGTAACTGTTAACTGATTACTCAGAAAATGACAGTGTTAAGATGGAGTAGTGCTTTTCTTGTGCGTAAATGCATCTTGGTGTTCTGTCAGTATGTGGACTCACTCTTATGCAAACTGCCAAAAGGGAGACTGAAAGTGCTGCCAAGACTTTTTGTAACTCTGCTTCCTTCTCCAGTTCTCCAGCTCCAGTTCAGTAAGGAAGTGGACCCTCCGTCCTTGTCCCTGGGTTGTCTCTTCTGAATGCCAGACTGTGCCTCCCTGTCACTGCTGGGAGACAGTGGGACTGTCCTCTTCTCCACCTAAGGCAAAATATGTCTTACACTGGACAAATCTTAATAATAAATATTACCACAAATGCAGGTGACATGGACAAAATACTAGTATTGTGATTATATTAATACATAATAATGAAATGCCTTAAAACTCCCAAAACGGTCCCAACACACAGCAAAAAAAAAAAAAGGGGGGTTCATTCGCCAGTTCTAGGTAAGTCATGAATTAGGTCAATATCATACATGTTTACTGCATAATCGTCCGTGTGTGCTGCGCATACCTCTTGGGTGTGTAAGGTAACAACATCTAATTCCACTCCTCTCTCCGAGCAACTTTTCAGAGCATGCACAACTTCTGCATGCTCAGCCCACTTGCAGTCAGAGCCATTTACAGCCACTATATAATCACCCTCACACAGTCCTGCCTCCTGCAACACAAACGGTTCAGCTCACTCTGAAGATGCATGCTAGCTGTTTATTTAAATTAATTAAATTACATACCATTGAATGTATCACTAATTCTAAAAAGAACAGTTCAGTACAAAATGTTAATGATCATAATGAATAAAATACAATAGCCAGGTAGTATTATTTAAAATACTATGAAAAATTGGTTATTCATGCTGTTGATTAATGTGTATAGCACCAAACAATCATTTAAAAAAATACTTAAAAACTGTAGGTTGGAAGTTTACTGTCAAAAAGAATGTTACTAATTCCTGTTTAGTTATATAAACATCCATTACATATTCAAATATAGTCAAATTACATATTCACTGTAAGTGAACATTAGTTAACATATCCCATACAGGAAGATTTTTACATTACATTAAAAAAACTTCATTGTTTTCTAAAGTAAAAGTGTACTTCAGCTGCTGGTGTGGCACCACTAAGGCTCATCTGAACAAGGTACTATTCCCACACAATGCTTCCCGGCACCACACCTCAGGCTCCCCCCTGCTTCACTTGGCGAATGGGTTTAATGCAGAGACAGAATTTCACATTGTTCACACTGTGTGCTGTGTGGTGGGGTGTTCATGTGGTATGTTTGTGTGTTCACTCTACCTTTTTCTAAGAAAATCAAGAAACACCTCATTAGACTGTGGTGCTCACACTCTTGCACATTATTTTATATGGCACGGCATGTGACATGCACTGAATTTAATGCACTCTTCATTTTTCCACTTTGTCAAAAAACACAAAATATGTGCACTACAATTTCTTATTATGGTGAATCGAATTTCTGCCATCATTCATTACACAGTCTCGCAACTGTTGCTACAAAAGAGCATTTATGGGCATAGGCTAGATAGATCTGTTGGTATTATGAGTCGCCATCATTTTTTTCGATACATTAGTATGTATAGAGGAGTCATTGCAATCAAAATCATTGCTCTGTAAACTGTTTGCATGATGTAGACTTCCTTACAGCAGCACATCCCCCTGGTAACACACCGGCAACCAGAACTGGTGAATCACCTCGCAGAGTGAGACCCAGCCCTGCCTCTCCTCGAACCAGGCACAAATGACGGCCCACCCAACGATTCCGAGCAGAGAATACAGAAGGAGGACCCTACATACAGGAACACACAAATAGTCAATAAGCAGCTTGGAGAATCCACAAAATAGATTTTTTTATCATAAGATTTAAAGAATAAAAATGATAGCTGTATGTTTTAATGAATGATAATTCTTTATGATTTGTTGAAGGCATTAAATGTGCAGAACAGAATTTCGCCGTATTACCAGTCGGTGAAAGATGTCCGTAACTCTAACTGTGCCAAAGTCAGGAGTTTTAATGTCAGGCTTTTGATGAGTGCCAGCTGTAAGAGTTCAGACATCATGATTTATAAAAAGTAGCTGATATCAGATGATCAGCATTAAATTCTCAGGGACTAAAAAAATCCATATAATCGTTTATGCAACAATGAAAATGGTCAAATAATATAAACTATACACTCATGTATGTCAATTCTGTTTACAGTGACCTTGTTTTTCCATATGCAAACAATAAGAATTATTTAAAGACTGTCACGAATTGCTTGTAATCTTTTAATTGTGTAAGGTACGTTTTTCAAATACTCATAAACCTATGTTCAAGCACTGGCATAATTGCAATAACACCCAAACTATTTCTCCTTCACTCACACTGAATCTCTGGAGCTTCTGCAATTTCACAAAAATCATCTTCTTGATCGATGTCTGAGTATTTTTCCAGAGAGCGTGTGTGCGCATGTGACAGGACATCTTGTAAAATATCCATCTTGCGCAGCATCTTACACATGCCATGGAGACGCAGCGCCTCCTCGTGTCTTATGATGGCTTTACGCAAATGTGCTTTACCTAAACAAGATATATACGATTATCGGTCAAACAATTCATGACATGCAACATCAATCACTCATATTTCACTGTGGTTGCATCTTTACATCTTTTAATGATGTAGGACTTTTTAGTATTTAGTATCTTTGAAATGACACAAATCAGATTTTTTTTTGCCATCAAGTAACAGTCTACTGAACATGACACTACTGTGAAGACAAAAAGATTCCACAGCAGTTATACAAGGACCTTGGTACTTAGTTTTCTAACCTGATCATTTTTATTGTTACTGGAAAAAAAACATGCTTGCAGTTAATTATGGTTTTATGGTTTTAATTATGGTTCTCACTTCTGTCTATTGCTGTGAAATAACTAAAAAATATTTCTGTTTAATTAGATACATCTCTTAGAGAATGTGGCACAATTATTCGCATACCTAAAACTTCGTAAAAATAGAATATCCCCATATCTGAAGAATGTTCCCAATTATTTTAATCCCACAATTGTTTTAATCAGGAAATCTTAACTGAAACACACAAATCAAGAGAAAACTGTGTTGATCCTAGTAATTGCTATAAAATTGCAATTGCTATAAAAATGGTTACATGCCTAAAATGCCTGCATGTACATATATTTAATTATAATTTAATTATATAGTTTTCATACAACATGTACATGCCAGTGGAGTATCATGCTTACCCAGCCTTAGTCTGTCCTCTGGCACTTGCAGACACAGTCTGTTTGGTGGTCTGGTGTGGACTTGCATTAGCACCTTCACTCCTGAACCACCATCCTTATCCTCATCAATCGTTTCTACAGAGTCACATAGATTAATCTACATATTCAATAATAGTGTGCATGATACAATGTCTCATAGGACTAAAAAACTGACCAAATTCTGTTAACTGGCAAAATTGGCTTATATAATGCAAAAATGTAACAGGTTCTAATAGTTAAACTGTGCATTACTGACTGTGGACAATCAGCAGTTTTTCTTAAATCATAAAGTGCTAAAACGTTTCTACATAAATGTGATCTACAATGTTATCACATCACAAAAAAATACATTTTATTTTCATGTCTTCTTCACTTTTTGTTATATTATTTTAATAAATGATGTCATTTTTTAGTGTATTTATTGAGGAAGCCGATTCAACATTAAATATTCCAGTTGGCAATAATAAATAAACATCTGAGTAAACTCTACACGCAAACCCCTTGAGCAGGACGTTAAAAAATAATTTTGTAAAATTGCCAGTTAGGCTTGCACATTTCCTTGGAGAAACCTCGGCTCATTTCTCCTTACAAAACTGCTTCCACTCAGAGATGGTGGGCTTTTGTGCATGAACTTCATGCTTCAACTTAATATGTAACAAGGTTCTTCTTAGAGAGTGGTGGCTTCTCACCTACCATGCACACTATTTACAATTCAGTGTTTGCCTGATGGTTACAAACACAGTGTAAGGGAGACCTGCGCATCCTTAGATGTTACATGGGGGTTCTTTGTCATTTCCCAGAATATTATATGCCTTGATATGGTTTTTTTTTCATCATTTACAATCTTATTAAATCTTACTGAGGCTCCTATACTTTTATTCCAACACAGGCTTTTATTATTAAATTTATCTCTTCTATAAACAGAAAATTATACAACTGCGTGAATTATTGGTTATTTTGTTATAAAATATGATCTGATCATAATTTATGTCAAATGTATGTAAAACATCACGCAATTGTAAAGGGGCACAAACTTTCTAGTACCACTGTACGTATCCTACATTTAGACACAATAATTATAATAATAATAACAATTTTCTGATGGTATGAAACCCTGAAGTGCATGCAAGAGCACACAATGTGAAAAGGTTTTTGCAAATGAAAAAAATAATACCATAGTTCAGTAAAAGTTATGATTGTATATTGTATATTTTGTATATATTTTGCTCTTTAAAAACTATGAACAATTGTGAAAGCTGACACATGAAAATGTTTTTCCTAATGTTTTGTACAAAGCCATGGTCATACCATGTCAAAGGGAATGTTTTTACTGTGACTGAGTTTCTGTGGTGGCAACTAGGATAATCTGGCATAAGCCTACTCAGAGGTTTAATGGGTTTCTGTTAATTAGCTTAGTTAAATTTGATCCTTTCTTGTTTACAGTTTAAGTAAGAAATGTACCTATGTGCTTGCTCATAATTTTACTATGTATTAGGTGTTGCATGCTTTTCTTTTTTATTCAGTGCAGACAATTACCAAAGCAGTCACACAGCGCAGCAGCAGTGTAGTAGTGGGCCAGTGCTCTAAAATGCTGAGTTTTAACTTGAACCACAGAAAGCCAGGAGAATGGAACATAGTCCTTCAGCAAAGGAACTGACATGGCCTGCAGCACCAGGGAATAAACATCTGAAACCTAAAAAAATCCAGAATGCATTGTGTACCAAAATTCTGATTTAAGTAGATTTATATCATATATCATACTTATATTTGTGTGTGCATGTTTACCCGTGCGGCCTCCTGAGCTGCCTGCAGTTTCGATATAAGGTCGTCCTCCTCCGTAGTGAGTGTTACTCTCTCACAAACACATTCCTGAACCTACAGAACATAAAACACAAAGCACACACATGCCTGACATTGAAAAATAAAATCAGAGGAATACATGATCACAGAACACAAACTAGGCACAGATTTTTGATGGTTGACTTAAGATATTATTAAACAAGTGGATTTTAACAATACATGAAGCTGTCAGCATGCGATTAAAACATAAATACTATACAACATCCATTAAAACGTCAGCACATGGCCAATTATTTAATCAAATATTTATTATATGATGCACTTTAATGCACATTTTGTCCCATACCTGAGCAACCATGAGGCGAACAAGCATACTCAGGGCAGGGCTACTCATATCTAGGCTGGGAGCATGAGAGAAGTTCTCTTGCAAGTAGAGAAATGTACCTGTTAAAAAAAATACAGGAGCTTTTAAAGTACTCCCGTTATACAGTTACACAGCAGAAGTTACAATATTTCTTGTAAATCTTAACTTAAACATTAATGTAATCAAATCAAATAAAACCAGAGCTATTTGTCCCTTACATATAGCTGCAGAGACACCAACACCAATATGAAAGTACATAAAAGTACATAAAGTACATAAAAGAAAAAAGTTTCTCATGTTTTATCTTTTATAAGTGTACTGAATATAAGTACTTTTATAAGTATTCACTAAAGCATACTTTTAAAGGAAAGGACAATACATCAGAATATGAGAAATGATGCAGTGTTTACAGATCTTGAAAAATAGGAGTGTTAATTGGCAAACAGGTCCTGGGTGAGGAGCCAGACAAAGACCGGTTCATAAGAACCCTTATGAAGTAATACACCTTGAAGACATGTTTTCCCTTGCCCGGATGCGGGTCACCGGGGTCCCCCTCTGGAGCCAGGCCTGGGGGTGGGGCTCAATGGCGAGCGCCTGGTGGCCGTGCCTATACCCATGGGGCCTGGCCAGGCAAAGCGCAAAGAGATGGCATGGATCCTCCTTTCAATGGGCTCTCCACCTGTAGGAGGGGCCAAGGGGTTCGGTGCAGTGAGTTAGGTGAGTTAGGTGGCAGCCAAAAGCGGGGACCTTGGCGGTCCAATCCTCGACTGCAGAAGCTAGCTCTAGGGATGTGGAATGTCACCTCTCCGACGGGGAAGGAGCCTGAGCTGGTGCACGAGGTAGAGAGACACCCTTTTTAGAGTCATTGGAAGGTGTGCTGGAGATCACTCCTTCTGGGGACTCCCTTGTTCTGCTGAGGGACTTCAATGCTCATGTGGGCAATGACAGCGATACTTGAAGGGGCGTGATTGGGAGGAACGGCCCCCCTGATCTGAACCCCAATGGTGTTCTGTTATTGGACTTCTGTGCTCGCCATGGCTTGTCCATAATGAACACCATGTTCAAGCATAAGGGTATCAGTATGTGCACCTGGCACCAGGACACCTTAGGTCGCAGTTCGATGATCGACTTTGTGGTTGTTTCATCGGACTTGCAGCCACATGTATTGGGCACTCGGCTGAAGAGGAGGGTGAAGCTGTCAACTGATCACCACCTGGTGTTGAGTTGCCTCCGCTGATGGGGGAAGAAACCGGTCAGACCTGGCAGGCCTTAACGTATTGTGAGGGTCTGCTGGGAACGAGTCCCCAATCAGAAGGAGTTTCAACTCACACCTCCGGCAGAACTTCAACCACATCTTGGGGGAGGTCAGGGATATTGAGTCCAAATGGGCCATATTCCGCACCTCCATTGTCCAGGTGGCTGACCGGAGCTGTGGCCGTAAGGTGGTTGGTGTCTGTCGTGGTAGTAATCCCCAAACCCGCTGGTGGACTCCGGCAGTAAGGGATGCCGTCAAGCTGAAGAAAGAGTCCTATCAGGCCTTTTTGGCCTGTGGGAGTCCGGATGCAGCTGGCAGGTACAGGCTTGTTAGGATGCCTCCTGGATGCCTCCCTCGGGAGGTGTTCCAGACATGTCCCACTGGAAAGAGACCTCGGGGAAGACCTAGAACACACTGGAGAGACTATGTCTCTCGGCTGGCCTGGAATGCCTTGGGATCCCCCTGGAATAGCTGGACGAAGTGGCCGGAGAGAGGGAAGTCTGGGGTTCCCTGCTTAGGCTATATATATA
>JBBJLR010012631.1:0-13613 GCA_037577145.1 Brachypetersius gabonensis
TGGAGGAAGCACGAGCTAGCAGGATGGTGGGAATGGGACAGCAAGGAGCATGGACTAAATGGGAAAATGTTCTGCAATGTAAGATCACATGGTCCAACATTTGGAAAGCTGACTTCCATTGTGTTAGATCGACACATCATCCTATCCTCAATGTTCAGGACGGGGATCCCTGGAACACCTCCTTAGCAGCTGTCCAAAAGCGCTTGCAGACGGGCGCTACCGTTGGCGCCATGACCAGGTCCATATAGCCACGGCCATCAACACCATTAAGGGCCATTATATGCCAAAGGCCATCATGTTCCACAGAGCTGGAGAGAAGCCCAGCACTCAATCACGGGCAGAGTCAGTTCTCCTCACCTCTGCCACGGACTGGAGACTGGAAGTGGACCTTGGCAAACGGGTAAAGTTCCCAGCTAGGATAACACCAACACGGCTTCGACCAGATATGATCATTGTGTCAGAATCCACCAAGCAACTGATCATTCTGGAGCTCACAGTGCCCTGGGAAGAGTGCATGGACAAGGCCAATGAGAGGAAGCGTGCCAAGTACCAGGAGCTGGTAGATGAGTGCAAGAGGCAAGGTTGGAAAATGTACTCTGAACCCTTGGAGGTGGGCTGCCAAGGATTTGCTGGGCGGTCACTCAGTAAAGTGTACACGTTGCTGGGCCTGACCGGGGAGGCAAAGAAGAAGGCCATCAGATCCACAACTGAAGTCGCAGAAAAAGCCACAAGGTGGCTGTGGATAAAGAGGGCTGAGCCGTGGGCAAACGCTGCTGGGACACAGGCTGGGGTCTGATCAACCCCAGTCGGGTCGCCTGGGTGAGGGTGTCTGATGTTGAAAGACCCGAAACACCCTGTGACCCCAGGTTACATCACTGATGATGTGTCCCAGCGCATCCGCAAGATGTATCTTCCAACGTGTATGGGTCAAGTCTTTGAGTGGTAACGCTTACAATTGACGACTCTAAATGTGGGATTTTTGAGCTGTAAATGTTAAGCTCTGAACGTTTAGAAGATATCCTAATTGCCCACGCCCTGTGATTACAGTTGGCTGTTGCTTAGCAGGGGGCGGGGCTGCATGCTGTGATCTGCCCTCACCAACATGGAGGATTTGCCTTAAATGATATTAAATCTAAACGTTAAATATGTAAAAATATAATTCCACAGTTAGATGGGGCTCGGTGACCCCTTTCCAACAACCCCTCGAAAACCGCTATAAGCAGAAAACCTTGGACAAAAGTAATGGGACACCGGAGTGAGGTGAACGGTTTTCGGGACGCTGGAAAGAGTGCGAGATATAAATAAATAATTCCATGAAATGAACATGGTTTACAAGTTTATGATTCACGAGTCGCAGCACCGAGTCCCAGTCAAGTCTCATTGAGACAAGTCTGAAGTCAAATCACAAGTCATTGTTTGTGCGACTCGAGTCCAAGTCTCAGACTCGAATCCCCATCTCTGTCACATCACAACAGCATCTGAAACTGGCTCTGCTGAATACCCGCTCTCTCAATAACAAAAGCGTCATTCTAAATGAATTAATCACTGACACCAACTTGGACTTCCTCTGTCTTACTGAGACCTGGCACAAACCCTTGGACTGTCTTGAGCTTAACCAAAGCACTCCTGCTGGTTTCACCTACATCAATAAACCCTGCCTTGAGAAGTGTGGAGGTGGTGTAGCAGCCATATACAGAAAGGATATAAAGCACTCATTTCCATCCTTACTGCAAACTCATTAGAACACCTTGCCTTCAAATTGTCCGGTCCAACCCCTTTGACTATGGCAGTTATGGCAATTTCCCCACTTATAGTCATCACCATATACTGGACCTGGTCTGCACCACTGGACTCACTCCTCACCAACTCTCAAGCATCATTCTTCATATTTCAGATCACTTGGCAGTCATCATTGACACTACTATCCTCTCTCCGCCTCCAAAACTAAGTCGCTCCATAACTTTCAGAAATCTCAAATCAATGTCATCATCTACTTTCTCAAATATATTAACCAGCACACTCCAATTCTCTCCTCCCCCTCTGTCTGACAATCCGCATGATCTGGTTACATACTACAATGACACACTCCTTCTGCCTTGACCAACTTGCCCCGCCAGAACAAAAAACGTCAGTTTCACCCACTCAGCTTCCTGGTACACTCCTAAACTGCAAAAAATGAAATCCCATAAACGTCGACTTGAAAGATTATTCAAAAAAAGTGGATTAACAGTTCATCTTCAAGCATCCAATGACTATCTTCAACAGTACACAGCTGCACCATCTAACTATTACTCACAATTTATACATTCTGGTTCCTACAACCCCAAGGCTCTTGTCCACCATAAACAAACTACTTAAACCCAATACTACCACGTCTAACGCATTCTCCACTGACAAATGATTTGAACTTTCTGACATTTTTCAAACAAAAAATAGAAACCAGGCCTCAACACCAGCGCCCCACACCTCTTCCCCTTTTTCCCCCAACTCCTCTCACTTCTCAGCCCCTGTCTCAGTTCTCACCTGTCTCCATCACAGAACTCACTGAAATCATCTCCAGTGCCAAAACCACTTCTTGCATCCTTGACACCGTCCCATCCAACCTGATCAAAGACTGCCTTCCAGCGATTGCTCCACTCATCTCACATATCACTAACTCCTCCCTCAGTTCTCGCTCTGTCCCTTGTTCACTTAAACTCGCCGCTGTCACACCAATCCTCAAAAAACCTGGTATCAATCCAGACATCATGGCAAACATTTCCAGCCCATTTCCAACCTCCCATTTCTGTCTAAAATCCTGGAGCACGCTGTTGCAACTGAAATAAAAGCCCACCTAAACTCCAACAACCTGTTTGAAACATTCCAGTCAGGATTTTACTCACATCACAGGACTGAAACTGCCCTTCTCAAAATCACCAACAACCTTCTCTCTTCTGACACCAGACATCTCAGCCTTCTCATCCGTCTTGACCTCACTGCAGCTTTCGATACTATCAACCACACCATCCTACTCTCCCGCCTAGAATCATCTGTCAATATCACTGTCTCTGCTCTTTCATGGCTAAAAATCTTCTCAACAGACAACAGTTCATCCATCTCAACAACTGCTCCTCCCCTCCTACTGCCTTGTCCCCAAGGCTCAGTGCTGCGGCCTCTCCTCTTTATCATTTACATCCTTCCTCTTGGAAACATCATTCATCGTCACAACCTCTGCTTCCACTGTTATGCAGACAATGTTCAGATTTACATCTCCACAAAATCTATTACCCCCCAAACTCACTCCACTTTCACCACCTGCCTAACTGAAGTAAAAGCCTGGATGCATGTCAGCTACCTTCAACTCAACTATAACAAGTCTGACATGGCAATCATTGGACCCAAATCCCTCACCGAGCTCACACAAAACTTCCACCTCTCTCTTGATCACTCCAGCCTGACCCCATCCTCACTCGTCCAGAACCTCGGAGTCACATTTGATACCAACTTGTCCTTTGCAACACACATTAACAACATCACCAAATTTGCTTTTTCCTATCTAAAAAACAGAGCTTGTCTCTGTCCATTACTTTCCTTCTCTGCCGCTGAAACCTTAATTCATGCCTTCATCACATCCCGGCTCGACTACTGCAACAGCATCCTTTACGGCTTACCCTCCAAACTGCTTAACAAATTACAATACATTCAGAATTCTGCAGCACGGCTTCTCACACACTCCCGACTCCGAGATCACATCACTCCTGTCCTCCAAAACCTCCACTGGCTTCCTATTACCCATTGCATACAGTTCAAAATTCTCCTTCTCACCTTCAAAGCTTTCAATAATCAGGCCCCCTCCTACCTTTCGGAAGTACTCCACCATCACACTCCTTCTCTTAACCTCCGCTCCGCAGATGCCAACCTTTTACGTCCACCTGTCAGGACAAAGCACCGAACCTGGGGAGACCGAGCCTTCGCTGCAGCCGCCCCTTCCCTCTGGAACTCCCTACCACAATCCTTCAGACACTGTACAGACCTGGCAACTTTCAAGTCTCTCCTCAAAACCCATCTCTTCAAATCTCTGTGATTATGGCCTCTAACCACTGTTATTTTACCCACATGTGTGTGTTTACCTGGTCCCTTTTCATTTGTTCCTACTTGTGTTGCCTACCTATGTAAGTTTTAAAAAACTTTTTTCAATTATATGTAAGAGGTTTTAATGTAAATGTTAAACCTTTTTTTCAATTCTATGTAAAGTGTCTGAGTATCTTTAAAAACACTCTATAAATAAAATGTATTATTATTATTATTACTATTATTATGTGATTTTATCAAACGGATGACCGAGTGAAGTAGTATTCAACTGATAAAACCCTTCCTGTTAGTAAGGCGGCCTCTGCGCAATTTGATTTATACACAATGATTAAAAACAATGTTAAAACTAAGAAGCCCAGCAAGACAGTAGCTAGGTATGGGTGTTGGGTTGGATGGCTGACACAAGCCTGACTTGGCCTGCTGCATGGACAGAGTGCAGTGCCTCCCCTTTAGACTCCTGCAGTTTAGTGGGCCAAAGCAACAACAAGCCAGTCAGCAGGTCACTACTTGCTTCTACACAATTTGAGCTCCAGAGAGTGGCACAAAGCCCAGAAAGCGGCAAAACAATGCTTTGCCAAAATAATCCATGAATCTCTGTTTAGTCATAGTTTAGTCAAGATCCAGGATGTTAGACATTTAAGATCCTGGAACAGGACCACATAAGCACAGGATCTGCATATCTTTAGCATCAACTGTGCATGGGTCCTGATACTGTCTTATACCTGTGCTTCAATGATCTTCTGCTTGGCATCTATGACTGCCTGCATCTCTGCATGGTCTCTCTTTAGCTCTTCTTCCACAGCCATTAACCTGATATGTAAAAGGAGAGAACATGAAAATATAGCAAGACCGACACTAATATTGCAAACACTCCCCCTGTTAATTACTAGATCAGATCATGAATGTACACTACCTATAATAAGATCACACCATGATTTTACACACATACCTGCAGATGATGCTCTTCATCTGGCTGTCCTTCTCCTCCTTCTGTCTGTGCAGGCACTCCTCACTGTCCTCCAAGCGAGTTTTGTATTCCATCAGCAGCTGTTGCATCTGCTGCTCCTGTGCCAGTAGCCGCTGCTCATATTCCTCCAACTGGCAACTGGACACACGCAGACGCTCCTTCAGCTTAGATATCTCTTGCTTATACTGCAGGGGGAAGTGACATAAAGCAGTCAGGTAAACAATTTAAAGTAGCATGAAAAGATTTAAGACCTACTGCCTATAGGGGTGTCATTTTTATAATAACAGACACCCTTCTTGTGTTTTTAGTTAAAGTGAATGCTTGACAATGGTGCTTTTACTATGAAGCCAGTTATGTACAAATTGTGTTTATGGTTTACCAAACCTCACAATACAGTAGGTTGCTGCTTACCTTCTCAACATGCCTGCCCTCCTCCTCATTCTCCTCATACTGACTGTTATTCAACACCCATGCTGCTGTCCTCTCAACTGGAGACATGGTGACCGATTCAACAGGAGACTGCACCTGTTTTGTGTGTACACACAAAGTAAGGACTGTGTCTGATCTAAACCATGTTTGTGTACCCATGCCAAAAAGATTCTCTCATTGATAATCTCACTACAGTCACAAATGTAAGAATCATGACATAATACTGCAATTCACCAGAAGTCAGTAAAGATCTGACATTTTATGTTATGGTCAGAGGTCAACAGAAGGAAATGTGTCCAACAATAATATTATATTGAGGAACATCTTTGGAAAGGCAATAAGCTGTCATTTTGGCTTAAAACATCTAGGCACATTTAAAAGGTGAATACCCAGTGAGTTATTTTACAGATCAAGAATCAGTGGCTAGTTTCATAATCTGTCACTGTGGCGTTATAGTGAACAACAGCCCAATCAAAACCTTGCAAATCAGTTTCTTTCATTTTTTACTTTTTCTTGATTTTCTCCATGAAAAAACATTAGTGGCACTTTACACTATAAGAACATGTGATATTTGATGAATGGATTAACAGAAATTTACAAAGCAAAAATTACGTACCTGTCTATTGGGGCAATCCCTGGTGCTAGGACTGTCTCGAGAACATGCTGACTGCTGTCTTGAGCATGGTTCACTCTGCTGCTGGGGCTCTGTGTTGACACTGCTACTACTATGCAGTGAAACGCTGTGAGGCAAAGACCTGGGGGGGCGCTGCCGTCCATTTACCAGTGCCTGGCTTCGATTCTGCTCTTTTCCCCACTGCTGCTCTACTTTGACAATATGTGCAGTTTCAGGACTCTGATGCCTGACCTCTGCCATGGCTTGGGCTCCTGGGGGGCACCAGTGGGCCCCACTTAAGGGTGGGGGCATTTCCTTCTCACCTTGTGGGCCTCTTTGGCCTGGTTCCTCTTCATCCAGGCTGCTGGATTTGGAAGGATGGTGTTTTTTGTGCGTGGGGCCCTGGCTGCCAGAGGCTCCAAGACTGGCACTGCGTGAGCTACCTGTGGTGCTTAGGTTTTCAGAGCTAGAGACAGGCTGCAGAGAGCCAGCTGGGCACACCAGTGCTGTGTGCAGGTTGCTCAGGTGGTAGACAGGGTTCTGGAATGAGAGTGGCTGCAGGCTGCGCTGCTGGTTTAAGGATGGATGCAGTGGCCGGCGCACCTGTGGTGCACTCTGGGGTAAGTTATCTCGCAATACTACTGCTGTTACGGGCTCACGATGGAACTGCTGCTGTTGGGGATGCTGAAGATAAGGAGGTGGAGGTGGTAGGGGTCCAATAGATGCTTGGGAGCCTGCTCTACCTAACCTTGGTGGAGCTTCTTGGAGAGGAAGAGGCCCAGTAGGGCCATGGAGAAGGGGTGAGTCCTGGAGGTCCATGAGCGACATGCTACGGCCATTGGAGAGAGGACTTTCTATCTCCTTCTTGTCCGAGAAGCTCAAGCTGTGCAAGGAAGGCTGCTGACCAAGTAATGGGTGCTTCACTTGTGCCATGTGCTCCTGGACTGGAGATCTGATGCTCTGGATTTCACTACAATGCAGAACAGATATACTGAATATTAAACTGAAAGAAAATGGAACTGTGCCTATGAATGTAGAGTATAATGTTCTTTCATCCTTAGGGTTGTTTCTATCAATATTTTTAGAAATCAAATAATAAAAAAATTATTTTGACAATTAGTCATTCACCCACACAATCATATACACAGTTTATAACAACAAACACTTAATTTTACTGCATAGACATGAAATACATTACTAAAGCATTCATGAGATCCTGAAGGTTTAGGCTTCCTCTCTCTCAATGAGAGAATGTAGGTAGTCAAAAAAGCTAGTTGAGGGCTGCTAATGATGTGCGGATATCCCATTTAACTTTCAAATTTTGAATTAATAAAGCTAATTAATTGAAAACATACATTTTAATCAATCAGTACTGTTTTATAAGTTATATTACCAGTGTTCATGATAATAAAACTAGTGAAATACTTAATTGTTCTGAAAAAGCTAACTTTGGCTTGAATAACTTGAAAGCTGTAGGGCAATATTCTGGTGACAATTTACACATACAGTCTTATGCAAAAGTTTGGATAAGTATAAATAAAAGATTTGTGATTTTGTAATTGAAAAGGTGTTAAAAATCAAACATCATAAGTGTGCAACAGAACATTTACAGAAACCTGATGTGTTTTGGACTAATGAAGTTAAAATAGAACTCTTTGGCCATAATCAGCAAAGGCAGAGAAAAAAAGAAACAGTATTTCATGAAAAGAACACCTTGCCAACTATTAAGCATGGATCTGTCATGCTTTGGGGTTGTGTTACAGCCAGTGGCACGGGAAATATTGTACGGGTGGAGGGAAGAATGGATTCCACTAAATACAAGTAAATTTTGGAAGCAAACATCACACCATCTGTAAAAAAGCTGAAGCTGAAAAGAGGATGGCTTCTACAACAGGACAAAGATCCTAAACATACCTCAAATCCACAATGGACTACCTCAAAAGTGGACATCACAGTCCACTGATTTAAACATCTTTGAAAATTTGTGGATAGATCTTAAAAGAGCTGTGCATGCAAGAAGACCAAAGAATATTACAGAACTAGAAGCCTTTTAGCTTGCTATAAAAAGTGTTTGCAAGTTGTGATATCTGCCAGAGGAGGTGTTACTAAGTGCTAATTATGTAGGGTGCCCAAACTTTTGTAGAGTGCCACAATAAAGTTTTTAATTTTTTTATTATGCATCAATGTTTGCTTAAATTTTCCCATTTCTTAAAGAAACTGTGTTTACATCCTTTCAATTAAAAAATGACCAAAATATGTCATTTACTGAGGGTTGGCCAAACTTTTGTATAAGACTGTAATTGTCTACATTTCAAATATAAGTATCATTGTTGCTTGTTTCAGCTTATCTACCTGTCTGGGGCGTCCTCAAATATCATCTGCAGTCCAGAGGAGATGCTACCGCTGATGTTGTGGGAAGAGCTGTGGTCCTGGAAGTGTCTCAGCTGCTGCTGGATGGGAGTGGGGCTGGAGAGTGAGCGTGTAATGTCACCAAGGATACGCGGTAAGGGTCCCAGTTTGGCCACTGTTGCCTGCAGGAAGGAATTATCACCCTGGGATTGGTGTGTTTGTTCAGGCCACAGTAGCACACAGCAGCCCAAAATGGTTTTGAAGAGGCAGATAATGCATTGGTGGTGGGACAAAAATTGTCAGGCAGAAAACGTGGAGAAAAGAGAAAACAGAAGAGAAGAATGGGGACACAGAGGGGAAAACAAAATTAATTTAAATTAAAGGAAAATGGAAAATATAAAAGTACGCTTCCAAAAATGATTTAAAATAAATTAATTTAATGAAATTAAAAAGCTTGGCACATGCATCAAGGCCAAACATCATGTGAAAGTTACATCTGTGACAAGATGCAGGAATAAATGAATAAATAAACTAATGAACAGAGACAACCATATTAACAAAAGGAGGTATTAATGCCATTAAAACATAACCAGACTGTGAGGGCAGAAGCTAGAGCTGGGTTAGAGAATGTTAGAACTTGTAGCATGAGTGGATCTACAATGTCATCAGCAGTTTAACCAGAAGCATAGCCTAACCAATATAATTTGCAATAGCAAGTATACAAGATTGCACCCTACTGTCAACATTTAATGCAAACAATTAAGTCAACACAAACAGCAAAAATCCCAGAGGATGTCCCAGACAAAAGAAAATTAATGGGAAAAAAGGATCTTTGCAACAAACCAAACAAGACATGCACAGTACTGTTTACAGCAAAACAGCACTGTGCATTTTTTGTTGAATTCACATTTTGCTTAGCGCTTAAACATAAGTGAACTAATACAGTGTACAATGTTTATTTTTGGAAGAAATTTTGAGCGAATACATGATGGACAGCTATTATTTACTGCTTTGCTTGAGGTACTGCTACAATGCCTTAGTTTAGAGATACTGTTACCTTGTCTAGCTGTGAAACCACTTCCCACAGTAAAGCATGTAGCACAGACAGTTCTCGGCCTAGGTCAATGTAACCCTCGAAGCCCGGCATGCTGGATATAGTCTCAAGGTTGGAGATCTCCAGCAGGAAGCGGGTCATACCTGCCCACTCATGCTCCAGGAACTCATTCATAAAGGCCATGTATTCCTCTTTGTTACCAAATCTGAGAAAGCCATGACAGCCAAAGCAAGACACATAATACAATTTAGGGATATATACAGTTGTCCTTTTAATATTTCTAAATAATGATTTTTAGAATAAACAAATAAGTGGACTAAAATGCAGATACTGCCTAAAGTCCTGAAAGTAACTTAGTGAAAATGAACAAAAACATATCTCATGTAGTACTAGGGTTTATTGCCATAACTAGCTACCCGCATGATTCTTGCATTCAGTTAGATTAGTTACATTAGAGAAGTTAAATTAGAGCTTTTCTTAAATTAAAATAAACGTTAAGATAGACAATAAATGCTGCAAACCAATGGAGTGTTTTGGAAAATGTCCTTAATTGTCAATAGATAATATAAGGTACATTAATGTTCTTTGTATAATGTAAATTATTATATGAAGAAATATAGAACAACTTAAAGTGCATGTAAACAGTAGGTGTGGTGGCATACTTCGTAAAGTTGGCAAGGTTCTGAATGACTTTAGCAATGAGGGTGAGCGTGCGAGAGGTGCGGTCATCTGGATATTCCTGCATGAGGCTAAAGAGGGAGGGAGACATGATGGCTGGACACAGGAAACGCAGAAATAATGAGGCACTGATCAACCGCTGGCTGATATCCTGCTTTCCCCAAGACTGGCACTGTTGTTTCCAGGAGGCAAACACCTCCTTCAGCTCACGTGGGAACACACTGCAAAAGAGTACAAAAAATTTGTGTGTGACTATAAGTGTCTACTGTCAGCATGTTTGAGGACTGGGAATGGAAGGTCCATCCAGTGAAAACCTTGTTGATATCGGAACTGTTGTCAAAATTTCTTGTTCATGGTGTGCTGCAAAATGGCTTTGAGTAGCAATATCAATTGATCTAACATTGTCTCAGTATTTGGAAAAACATATAGGTGGTCTCCTTGGCAGATATACCGTGCCTTTCATAAACCTTATATTGTTTTATATGACTTTCAAAGCACTAGAATAAAAGACACAAACGGATCTACCTTACCATGATGTATTATGTAAACCAATGAACGCGTTATTGTTCCCAGCCTTTCTTGAAACAAACTGACATGCACACATGCATGCACACTCAAGCTGTGACCCAGGCATTTTCTTTATGTAATAAACAACCTCAATGAGAAAAGTCAAGTGAGAAGTTAAATAGCCTTTATGTATGTGAAACTGATCTGGTTTTACCAGTAGGAGTTGATGATCTTGCAGAAGGCCAGCTCACAGCACATTTTCAAGTTGCTCTGGTGTTCAGGCAGTTCGCTGCTGTAGCACTTTGATGGATCAACCTCGCAGTTCTCATCTGACTCATACAGAGCTTTGATAAACTCCCCTTTGAGAACAGAAAAATGGGCCTTCAATTTTGATTATCTCAGGTGCCATTTAGATAATTCTAAGCTAGTTCCAGGAATCTTTGTATAAAAGTGGATACACACAAAGTTGGCCTTAACTGGTGTCCAGTCCACTTATGTTTGTGTGGTTTTATATACAGAAAACAGTCATAATTCAGTTTTGCATGGGATCTTTAATATTAGCTTCTGTAACTCTAAAACTGATACATGTAAATGGCTCTTGTAAATTACACCTCTTTCAAAAAGCACTCTGGTAAGGCATTTATTTTTGTTACATCCCAAAAACAATGAGGCTGTTTTTGCAGCTTATTTTCTATATATGGACTGAATGAACTGGGGAATGAACACTATGTTGTTAAACAGTGTTTAAATAAACAAAGCCATTCATTACAATTAAGCAAAAAATCGGTTCCATGATTTGGGCAACAGTTTTGAGCCAGTATCAGGAGAAGATATAAATCTGAACAAGAGCACACATTAAGGCATCACCTCTCTTACCTAGAGCATCATGTAGATACCTCTGACCCACCAGTTTGAGGTACTCTTCTATGGCTTTGGTAGCCAGTGTGTTTTCCCTGAAGATCAGCACGTCATGATCTGCACAGCGATCCACCTCAGACATCACCAAGTCTGTCAGAAAGTCCTGAAGCAAAAGCGACAAAGTATTAAAAATTCACCTTTCAAGTCCCAGCCATCATGGATGCAGCGCAGTTTCACTGTGGAATTCAGAAGACCAAAATGGCCACTGGTCATGTGAATGAAGTTCACAGAAAATTAACTTTAACTGGCAGGCTAACATTTGTTTCCAAGCATTCAGTTTTTATGTGCTCATTTTTGGCTTTTTTTGCAGTGTCTTTTCAAATGTGACACATCCCAATTTAACCATTGATATAGTGGTGTATTACAAAGCCAGTTTTTGTTTTGCCAGGGGAGTACATTCTCCTAGTTTAGTCTTCTAGTGTTTAGTCACAGTAAGCTTTAATCACAGAAATTCTTAGTCCTTAAAGTACTAGAAAGTGTCACTGCTAACTATGATTAGTTTGTGGTAGTTGTGTAGAAATATAGTATGGTAACCCTATACTGGGGCAATAATACCATTGCATGGCACATATTTACAATACACGACAACGCAGTTGGCTTCGTAAGTCTTCAATCAAACCTGAAAAAAAGATTCTAGGGTATACCTTAGTGCTGGGCGATTGTATCGATTTAGAGTTCAGCATTTAGAGTTCAGGACGATGTGTTTTTATGAAAATCGATTTTCTTATTTAATTTACACACGAGTGCCAAATGCGGAACAAATGCAACACACCGTTCTACGCGGGGAAATTAGTGTGGCGCACCCAAACACTGTAGCAGTATTTGTGCCCAAGAAAGGTCTTATGACATCTGTAATATGGAATTGGTTAGATTTTATGTCATTGGACACAGATCAAACAATTCCTGTGTGCGACAACTTAAGCAGCGCAGCCACTCTCTGCAATGTTAGCGATAGCCATGTTAGCTAGCGGTGCCATTACAGACTCCGTGCGGAACACCGGTAATGTGTATGTACTGTATGTGTGTATTATGAGTGTGTATTAGTGCGTGTAAATTAGTGTGGTTTGGTTTTGTGCCATCGGGCACAGGCCAAACAAGCTTAAGCGGTGTAGCCACTCTCTGACACAACTCATACTACACTGTCGCACGATTACATTTGGGAATTTCTTTTTAAAAGTGTCGGCTCTTTTGGGTCTTAAGCGCATAGACAGATAGGGAGACGCCGCATTCCCTGTGTTCATAGTTCATACCATAAGGCAGGGCAGGGCCAAAGTGGCATGTACAGTAATAAAGGTAGACGTGGTTTTCTGATGAAAACACAATAAGACATGTTATTGTTATTGTGGTCATCCATCCATCCATTATCTCCCGCTTATCCAGAGTCGGGTCGCGGGGGGCAACAGCCTCTCCTTAGCCACTTTGTCCAGCTCTTCCAGGGGGATCCCGAGGCGTTCCCAGGCCAGTGTGCTTTAGGTCTTCCCAGAGGTCTCTTCCCAGTGGGCTGTGCCCGGAACACCTCCCGAGGGAGGCATCCAAGAGGCATCCTAACCAGATGCCTGAGCCACCTCACCTGGCTCCTCACGATGTGAAGGAGCAGTTGTTCTATTCTGAGCTCCTCCCAGATAACTGAGCTTTTCACCCTATCTCTAAAGGACAGCCTGCTACCCTGCGGAGGAAACTCATTTCGGTCGCTTGTATTCGCGATCTCATTCTTTCGCTCACTACCCAAAGCTCGTGACCATAGGTGAGAGTAGAAACGTAGACTGACCAGAAAATCGAGAGCTTAGCCTTCCGGCTCAGCTCTTTTTTCACCACAACAGATCAGTGCAGTGCTTGGATCACTGCAGATGCTGCACCAATCCGTCTGTCAATCTACCGCTCCATCCTTCCCTCACTCGTGAACAAGACCCTGAGATACTTAAATTCCTCCACTTGGGGGAGGATCTCATTCCTACCCGGAGAGGGCACTCCACCCTTTTCCGGCTGAGGACCATGGTCTCGGATTTGGAGGTGCTGATCCTCATCCC
>JBBJLR010012652.1:0-13612 GCA_037577145.1 Brachypetersius gabonensis
TCCAGGTTCCTCCTCGGTTCCTCCAGCCGTTGTTTGGATGGTGAAACTCCATCAGCAGCTCCTGATTTACTTTAATGGAGGACTGATCGAGTCCAACCAGGTTTCTGATTAAACTACAGTAATATTGAACTTCCACAAGGAACAAACTGGTATACTTTATATTTACTATATAATTACTGCATATTAATAGTATATAGTACTGTACATGTTTATTTAATGAAATTTTATTTCAAGCAGGTTTGGACCATTCATCATGAAATGATCAAACAATTTAAAGACAGTGGATGGTTTTTTTTTAAATAGATGGTCACCATATGCTTCCAGATACTGTGGAAACTGCTCTGACTCTCCAGAACAATCTTTACCTCCTCTAAGAAAGAGACATTCAGCCTTTTGCAGAAACATCTGTATCACCTGGCACTGCTGTGAAGGCAACACAATCACAGTCTGAAGATTTCCTCCCCCTAATCTTCCACACAGCCTCCCTCTGATGGCCAGAAGGCCTTCTTTACTGCAGACCAGGCCATTTGAAGGCAAAAGGACTGATAGGTTATCAGTCTTTTCTTAGACAACAGATACCATGAGAACCGGTTTAACCCCAAATACATGAATAGGTGGGACTATAGGAGCAGTCTTTATAAGCAAGTCTTTACAGTAACAAGCCTTCACTAAATATGCCTTCCCTTGAATCTGCACTCATCCATTTCATCAGCTCTTTGGTTCACTTTGTGGTTTAAAGTTAAAGACTGTGGTTCTTCTGTTTCTCTGCATCACTAGTAAGTCCATCAGTGGAGGACCCCCCACAGGACCACCAGTCAGTGGCTATAATTTGGGGGGTGGATCATTCTCAGCACAGCAGTGAAACCCATATGGTCGTGGAATGTTAGTGGATAAAGTGAGTGTGTGTGTGTGTGTGTGTGTGTGTGTGTGTGTGTGCGCGTGTGTGTGTCCTGCACAGAGTGGTTCACAGCATGGTGATGGAGCTAATAAGGTTTTGCTTACAATACAGTACAGAAGTCAGTTAATAAAATTAAACTTAATCAAACTTAATTAAACTTGTCTTATTTGATAACTTACTTAATGAGTAAAAAAAAAAAAAAAAATGCATTTTGGCATTTAAAATCACAGAGCAGCCAGCAAAGCTAAACATGTCGCAATACTGTTCCTAATTTGGCTTAAGACTGGTTATCAATTTAAGTGAAAGTGATCATTCTGACATATGTGAACACACCACAGCACACAGTGTGAACAGCACGAAACTCCTCCTCTGCATCTAACCCAATCATCAAGTGAAGCAATGGGCAGCCAGGAGCACGGCGCCCGGTGAGCAGTGTGTGGGGACGGTACCTTGCTCAGGGTACCTCAGAGATAGCCTAGCGATCTTGGGAATTGAGCCCACGACGTCCTGATTGCAGGGCAATCGTCCTAACCGCTAGGCCACCAGCTGCCCCCTTTATCAGACATTATCATTACAAATCCTTACACAGCCATGAAATACGTGGAATTTATATTCCGTGCTCCAGAATATAAACTGAGGCGTCCTGTATGTGACTCACAAAGAGAAACCGTCAGAACGATCACATTATTTTTGGGTAATAATTATAGTGTCCAGTCAAATGCTGACTAAGATTAAACTCTGCGCTTGTGACGCAGTTTGAGGCTCTGCTTCGCAGCAACCAAACTTTAAAGTAGTGAATAAATCATTAGCTCTGATTTGACAACTGACATGTACTACATACTAGGGCTGCACGATATTAGGAAAACATGCGATATGCGACTGTTGTTGAGTGTTGCGATGGCGATATCACATGCGATAAGTAAGTAAAAACTTAGCCTTTATAACATGCCTATTCAACTAGCGGCCCGCGGGCCGGATGCAGCCCTTTTGAAATTTTTTATGGCCTGCCAGACTGTCAGGAAATCAGTGAGTGATTCGTGTGATATAATAAAGCAATGGGATTTGGATGATTGGCTGGTAGTCCCCTGCTACTTTCGCCAAGATTGGCCAATCCGAGCACAGAAGTTGCCATATTATTAGCCGATCGCAGTCGAAAAAGGCGGGCTTTGTTAGAAAATGGGTGTGTTACCTAGCTGGCGGAAACGAAAGAGAATCCGGGCACACACATTCAGTGATGGGAAAATCACACACAGCGAGGGACAATCTGTGTAGTTTTAGCTTGCGGGAAATCACCCCCCTCCCACGCCTGGACAGCACGATATTCTGTGGCCCCCGAACCCCCAGTGACTTTCGTATCCAGCCCGCTTGCTATTGTGGTTGAATAGCCCTGCTTTATAGTGTTTATGTTTTTAACACTATAACATAGACTCCAGACACTGAATAGTCTATGCAGAATTTTTTTTTTATTCAATACTTCCAGAATTTACTTAAACAGAGCATGTTAATGCCTCCAATAAAACATTTGAACCATTGAACATTGTTGAAAAAAATCTGAAAATATTTTTAATAATTTTCAATCTTAAATAAATGTAAACATAACTTAAATTATAGTAAGTTCTTAGGCAGTAAAAAACAACAAATGGAACAATCTGTAACAGCAGCACAGAATGGCACTTGGGGAAGATCTTTGAAAAAACACCATTGCAGTTTAGTCAATAAATGCGATATGTATATTGCACATGTTGATATCGCGATGACGGTAATTTTGCGATATATTGTGCAGCCCTACTACATACATTACCATAAAATACCCGTTTTGTTTTAAATTATCTGCCAAAATTGCTTTGGTCCACACCTTAACGTTTAGGCCTGCATGTTCACTTAACACACAGACCATTTCTTTTAAGTAGATTAATTCTTCACTGGGGGATTTGTGTGTTGTGACATCCCCCAAGAACAACAAACTGAAGAGATTATGCCCTCTTAAAAGAACCTCTTGGATTAAAACACTCAACAAGTGACCCCTCACTTTACTGCATCTCTGGGCAAATATGAGACAGAACCGGAGCCTAACAGGCAGTAAGTGTAAGCGTGGCAGAGGCGCTGTGGGTGGAGAGCACACACAGATGTGCCATTGAGTACTACACACAGATATGAGTGTTCGTGTGTGTGTGTGTGTGTGTGTGTGTGTTGAGGATTTGGTCTGTGCTTACAAGGCCCTCTTTATGAGCACAGATGGCTCCAGTATATGAATGGATGGGTCAATAATGTGAGCTTGTAAGACGAAAAAAGAAGTCAAATGGTCTCCAGGTGATGGATTTACAAACAGAGAGAAGATGCAAACTTTGTATGCTTGTGTTAAATTTATCAGAATTTAAGTCACAGGTACTGGAAATTCAGTCTGCACGTACATGTGGCTTAACAAAGTCATTTAAAGAAACCAGACACTGCAGTATTTGATTAACTTTCATACTAATTCCCTGGTACTTTTGTTTTTTGTTGTTTTTTTTCTGAAAGAAGAATGCCAGTGTTTGCCAATTCAGCCCTTGGGGGCCTCCAGACGGCCCACATGTTCACTCTCAGCGCACTCAAACCAAGCGAACACTTACCAGAGGCATGTTTAAAGAGTTGGAGCAAAGCAAACATGTGGTCACTAATAACTGGGTGTGGAAACACTTAAGTAGGTCTTATAATACAATAATATACTTTCATGTTGCCTGTATTAGTTTATATTTCATATTTGTAGTAACAAAATAGGTTCTAGTTCAACAAAAGAAATAAAAGAACAATCGAGAGCAGTGTTTTAGCAGCAAAGCATTAAATGTGTTGGACTATTAACACCATTGCTTAAAAACAGATCAGTTTTAAGTCCCGAATCTCAGTGTGAGTGAGGGATTAGCGAGATTGAGGGGCTGCGCAGAGATTACAAAGCATCCAAGACCTCAATGCTTAAGATGGGTATTGAAAACTGGTACCAGTTCCTGACTGGCCAGTAACTATGGATCATTAATGCATACAGCTGAATTTTCAAATGGTCGATGCTCCCCCCATAATATAGAGGAACCAATTTAGCTTGTTATTTGTAAAATTGAAAATAAATAAATAAAAATTAGATAAGTTTTGTTATAGTTAAATGAGCAGCATCAGCATTTGTATTGGGAGTCAGAGAAATATTAATGACACCCAACCCGCAACCCTGGGGTTTCAACAGATTAACTCTTTGTTTGGGAAGAATTTACGGAAGGAAGCTGGACAAGCCTGTTCTAGACCTGCTAAAGGCTAAGTGGGTGGCTTGACATTTATCAGTGATTAAAGCAGATGCTGGGATTCGTCAATGTCTTATCTGAGGGACCCAATCTAATCAAAGCAGGCTTCCTGAGTTACTGTGCTGGCTCAGGAGAGCAGCCACACGTATGAATGAATGGGTGCCTCAGCATGAGGGATAGAGTTAAAGTAGATAAGTCATCAGGTATATGAGGCAATATACCCTCATACACACTGATGTACATTTAATACAGACAACCAGAGCATGAACTACAGATGTACTACAAAGTGTTCGCAATATGTTCTCGTACTGCAGTTAAACAGGGCATGAAATAAAGAGGTACTCTCAATACAGGTAAGTAGAGCATGTATTAATGGTGTACTCATAGTTAGATCACGCAATAAAGATGTTCTCTAATACAGTGAGATCATGTAATAAAGATGCTCTCTAATACGGTTAAATTATGCACTAAAGATGTTCTCTTATTACATATGTTCTTATATATGTTCTAAAGATGTACTAAACAGAGAGCCTGGAAACACAGAGGGGAAACCCCCAGCACACCACCGCAAAGCGGCCCAAAAACAAGGTCTCCCGCTCTGAACAGGCAAAAGAAAGGTAAAAACAGTCTTATTTGCTTCTAAGCGAGTTTACACCAGTCTGTCTGGAGGTGTGTGTGTCCTGCTGTCCCTTGTCAAAATGTTTAAACATGGCCTGGGCTGCAGGGAGTGAAACACACACCACTAGTTCACTAGTGACAAGATGCTAACCATGCTAACGCGTTCATTTACCGCAGTTTCCTATTTTGTAGCGCTGTTTTCGCGTTTGTATTAACACGTCAAACTGTTCTCGTGTAAGAGTATCATCTGTAAGCAGTGGGAATAGTAAATAAAATTAATAACTTCATTTTCTTACCACACATGACTCCGGCACCGTCTCCAAGTACTGCTGAATGGGTGTTCCGCCTCCGAGGCTATAGGTGTCATACAAGCCCCGCCCCTATCCGAGTGCGATTGGGCGAAAGGTCAGACTGTCTCCGTAGTCATCTCTCATTGGTGGAGGTGGCTGTCAATCTAGAAACGAGCTCCCAGGTTCTACGTGGCAGCAGGATGCGCCCGGGTGAGCACCTGACTCACCTGTCACCCTGAACACGAAGTGATGATGAAGGAAGTGCCAGCAAAGCAATGGACAACCATTCCAGAAAAACACTGGAATACGATCTGAGGGAGTTTCTGTACTGGTGTCTATGTAGAATGAATCTGATTGGGCAGCTAAGCAGGGTGTTCATAACGTCAGTTGTGTGCGTGTGTGTGTGTGTCTGTGTGTGCAGGGGTCCTCAAGACCAATACCCCAATTTCCAAATCTTTGGAATGCTTTGGTCAAAAACCAACACAAATGGATAAAAAAAAAATCCAAAATGTTACACTTTTTTTACACTTAGCATTCAATTTGATAAAAAGGCACTTAGTTTGGCATGATTCTCAGCATCAGAAGTGGTCTGTACAAATGAAATAAATCAGTAAAAAATGGCATGGCACATTACGAACATGTACTACTAGGCTAGTTCATCATCCCTCTCAGAACAAAAGCTACTTTTTCTTTTCTTTCTTTTTTTTTACATAAATGGACAATTTTACTTTCAATCTGTGAATGGAGCAAAATGAGGGGAGGTACGATACCACTTTTTCATGCCTGATACCAATACCAGTACTTGTACTGCCAGTATCTGTCAATACAGTATCGATATCAATACTGATACAAATTCAATACTGACACCTGAGTATCTGTCGATACCGTCACCAATCTGATACCATCTTTTCTATATAAACAAAGATTATTATTATAGATGACTATTTTCCTTCTCTTTAACAACTTAGCTGTTGATACATTTACATTTGAGGCATTTATTAGACGCTTTTATCCAAAACGACTTTCATTTCCTAACTAAAGGGGGCAGTCTCCCTGGAGCTTGGGGTTAAGGGTCTTGCTCAGGGACCCAGTGGTGGTCCTGAAGGTAGGATTCGAACCCATGACCTCTTGGTCTGGAGGCAAGTGTCTTGGTCTGAGCTACCTCCACCCACATTTGTCTGAATCTGAGATGGCTCCCTCTGAAATGATACAATTCCAGTTTCTACTCTATATAGTATACAATTAGTCCATTATATAATTCTGCACACACGGCTGAATCACCAGGTGTGCTCTGTTAGACATATTATACACTGTTTGTGTACAGGAGTGTGTATTTGAACTCTTAGTGCATTATGTAGGGAGTAGGGAGCCATTTGAGACACAGCCTTGCTGCTCATTTATCTCTGTCCCTACAGCATGTTGCTCAAAGATTAGCTACGACATTGCTGGTCCAAAAATCAAGTGATTTCGGGTCGTATCAAACTGATAGATCTTTTAAAGGACACTTTTAAAGGAAATGACAAAACATCAGAATAAGGGAAATGATGCAGGAAAAATTCAAAGAAAACAAATCCCTCATTCCCTCTTAAACAAAATGGCAATAATGACCTTTGAGGAACTTTTAGTAGTGTTTCACACTTTACAGGAGTGTTTTTATACTTTTCCTCATTAAATCAGACTGATTCAAGCAACACACCCCTAGTAAAAATGATCCATAACGAGTGAGAATAACATTGTTACATTAACTTGCATTGAAAGTTAACCACACTTTTGCTACATCCTGTTGAGGAGATACAATGTTTTGTCCTAATGGTGCAGTTTTTGTCTGAGTGCTGGTTCCTGGCCACTGTAAATAAATATCTAATTAAAAAAATGAGATATTTTTAGTTTTAGTTTTGGCCTGCAGTAAAGGGCCAAAACTAAACGCATGTAGCCTTCAGTATTACAGCGTGACCAAGTAAAAAAAAGGATGTTTAATTTAAACACATTTTGAAAGCAAATTAGAAAAATAAAGCCACCAATATTTCAGTGCATTGATTTCTTTTTACTGTTATTACACTAACAGGTTTTACATAAGACTGTTTCAAAAAACGTTATTTGTGCATCTTCAGTTATTGCAATAAATACTGAGCTGAACCCTGAAAGTGTATATAAATACCACAAGTGCACAATATAGTCATTATTCCCTCAGCTTGATTACAGTATAGAGACAAACAGGAAAAAAAACAAAAACAAATTAGCATTTCATTTTCGGCCCTTTTCCAGTGGGATCTGGGGGCAAAGACTATCCTCTATAAGCATTTTCTCACAGAAAAATATGTGCGTATCTGTTAAAGAGCGTATCTGTGAGGGTTTACTGCATGTTCTTTACAAACATAGTTTCCGGTATGATGATCAGTCTCTTATTTTTTGGGTAAAATCACCCCCAACAATACTAACACAACTCTATGCGATCACTCTGAGCTTCTGTTCTCTACTTTATTGGCCAGCGGTGGGAGAGGGGGCTCCTGGGTCCTGGAGGAGGCAGGAATGTAGTCCAGATGGAAGATTCCTGTGGACCAGCACTCACCGCTGGGCTTCCTTTTCCACTCCCTCATCCTCCTCCTTCACCTGCGAGGAAAAAGAGACCATGAGGATGGAAATAAGTCTCTTTTATTAATAAAGCAGATTTTTTTTTGTCCTGCCACCCCCCTTCTTCGGAGGACAACTTTATTTTTAAGTACCATTTTTAGAAAGGAAGGGGGAGTAACAGAAACAAACACAAAAAACAAAATAATAATAATAATAATACAAATATATATAGTGACATATACATAGGTAAGCCCACACCTTACTTGACTATATATATAAAAAAAAACCAAAACAATAGAAAAAAAACAACATTAATAAAAATAATAATAATAGAAACATATATAGAGATATATACCTAAGTAAACCCACACCCTTACTTGGCTGAGTGTGTGTGTGTGTGTGCGTGCGTGCGTGCGTGCGTGCGTGCGTGCGTGCGTGCGTGCGTGCGTGCGTGAACTAGTTTGTCACTGGAAGTGGTACTAGTTGAGGTGGTAAAAGATGATGTCGTCTGTCGCACCCCTTTCACAAGTTACACATATGTTAGTGTTTCTGATACCCATCTGGAACATCCTTTGTCGTGTGTAATGTGTCCTGTGTAAAATGTTATCCTGTATAAGCTGCAGGTTAGGATTTTTAGTCATTTTAAAGGTGTTTAAACAAATTTGCTTCCAGAAGTTACTGTCGGGATTGGTGAGTAAATCCCTTTCCCATTTGTGGGTAGGGAGCGAGGGTGTTGTCTCATATTCTGTTATATAAGCATAGATTCTAGACGTTAGTTTTTTTGTTGGGATTTTTAGGAAGTTTGCAATTATGGGTGACGGTTCAAGATCTAACTGCTTACAGAATCTACCCTGTATTATTGATTTAAGCTGGAGATATTCTAAGTATTTGCTTTCATCGATACCATAAGTATCAATTATTTTTTCAGATGAAATGAAGCGATTGTGTTGGATAATATGTTCTAGCCGTTTAATTCCTCTGTTATTCCATGTTGTGAAATGTATCTTTTTTTTGTTTAGCAAGATGTCTGGGTTGTTCCAGATGGGTGTCATTTTGCATGGCATCAGTGAGGTTCCATTTATTTTGAGAAATTCCCACCAGGCTGTCAGTGATGTACTAATACTGATGCTTTTAAAACAGCTATATCGTTTAATTATGCGGCTAATAAAAGGCAGGTCATGTAGCCTATTATTACACAGCGTTTGCTCAATATCTAACCCATTATGATCTAACTGATCTGGTGAAGTCCACTTATGGATATTTGTCAATCTTTTAGCGAGAAAGTAATTATAGAAATTTGGAAGCTCCAGACCACCATAACATTTACGATTCTGTAACGATTTCAAACTTATTCGTGGTGGCTTGAATTTCCATTGATATTTAGAAATTATGAAGTCCAAATGACTTGAACCAAGCCGGTAGGGGGGTTATTCAGAACCATTGAGAAGACCTAATAAATTTTTGGTAAAATTGTCATTTTGATGGTTGCTATTCTCCCCATAAGCGATGTGGGAAGGATGCTCCACCATGTGAGGTCATCATCTATCTTTTTCAGTAAAGGATTGTGGTTTAATAGTGTCAAATAAAGCAGATTTAAAAACAACAGAAGTTATTCCAAAGTGCTGTATGAATCAAAAAGGTAAAAAGTAAACATGGTTAAAAAAAATAAAACAAAAACAAAAAATCTCAATCTCACAGTTTTGATGATTCCAGGACCCCCAGAGTCCAAGACCTCAGTAAAGTTTCCCCATTATCCCAAACATAGTGCATCCTTTACCTTTTGCGCGTATATGTGTGTGTATGTGTGTGTGTGTGTGTGTGTGTGTGTGTGTGGAACTTGAATAATTCAAAGAAAACACATCTCTCAGTGTGAGAGGAGAGAGTCGATTACAGCAGTGTTTTATACTTTACCTCATTAAATAAGATGTGATTCAGCTGATCACTGATCAGTCCCTCATACAGCAGAAGGAGGTGTTTGTGGAGGAATTTAACAGACACTGGACTGAAATGGGTTCACACTCAGAGATGCTGATTTAGAAGTAAACTGCAGTGCTCTCTTATTTTTTCAGGGCTGTACTAAGACAAACATTTGAATGAAGAAAAATAATGACACAATTTACTAAGGAGACTAGAGCTGGAAGGAAGGGAGGGGGGGTGCTAAAACTAAAAATATGAAAAGTCATATTTTATAAAGACTTTTGGGGGAAAAAAAGGAGTTAAACTGTTGAGATTGAGATTTGTTCACTAACACGGCTGCATGAAGACAACTCACTTTTTTATTTGATTGCTGATAAATACTGACCCTTTCAGTTCTTTGTTAGAAAGGGGTGTTGAGGAGGGGGTGCATTACACGAATGTGCTGAACTGCGCAGGTGATTGGTGCTGGTTTCACTATATAATCAATACAGTTACACCTAAAACCAATTTTAACAAAATTATTTGCCATTATGTATATTGCCACAATTTTGCATTGTGATACCACAATATTTTGATGCACTGTTCACTGTTATACTTCTAGCCATAACTCTAATAACACTAGTGTGAAACTGAAGAAGTTTAAGATACACACACACACACACACACCTTGGTTGAGTGACTTCATTTGGGGTTAGTGGAAACTTGTGTGAATGAGATTTCTGGCTCACCACCACTTTAAAATAATTACTACAATCAAAAAACGACAAGAGATGCTCATAATAAGTGAAATTCAAGATCTCTAAGATCTCTAAAATGAAAAAACAAACAAAAAAAAAAAAAACAAACAAAAAAAACTGGCTAACCGGGTTACTTCATTTCACCCTAGAATTAATTCAATGCCACCCCTTTTAAAAAGGCCTTAAAAAGCAGAAAACATTTTTAAGACTTTTTACTACATTCCAAGGATCCACGGGGATCCTGTCAATGCTGTAATTTGCAGTGACACCATAGTATTTTCTGGCCCAGCCTTCAGGGCACTCACCTGTTCCACTCCCTCCACCTCAGGGACGTAGAACTGCAGCATGTTCTGGATGCCGCTCTTCAAAGTGACGATGGAACTGGGGCAGCTGGTGCAGGAGCCTTGGAGTTTGAGCTTCACAATGCCATCCTCAAAGCCCCGATAGAGAACGTCCCCACCATCCTCCTGCACGGTGGGTCTGAGAGGACAAACATGTTCATGGAGAACGTGTTGCTCAGGAATATCAGACGATACACAGAAGCTGGAGATCATGGAGCTGACGATGTTTATCGGCTAACCTGACCATCTGAACCCAAATCAAACTTTCCTATTTAGTTGCTGATAAATATTGAACCTTTCCATATTTTACTGATACTGACATTGATACTAATAGCGCTTAACAATATTGATACCAATACTTACAATACAGTACAATCCTCTTATAGAGCCATAAACTGGTGATAAACTTAGAACCAAAGTTTTCTTAGAAGCAAACTAATAATTGTTTGTGGAATCTCCTGTGAATTCGCAGAAATCCTCTGCACTTTTGTGACAATATAAAATTTTCCATGTATTTCAGTACAAAATGATTTAAAAGTAGCCAATCCAAGAACGTTATTTATTTCTCCTTGCTGCTGATTGGCTGCTGCCCTGTGATGCAGTTCGCGTGGACCATCTCTGTAAATTAAAGGAATTTATTACTGTATTATACCAATTCTGCTTATACCAAAGAAAACGTGCTGCATGAATTCCGGTCCAGTCTATACAGGAGTAACATCACTATTTACATTCTGGCACTGCGGGATTTCAGTGTAAACTGAAATTAAGTAGAATTTTTAATGAAATTAAAGTGTTTTGGGAGCATATTTGGGGGCATATTTAGGGTTTACACTATAAAAATAGGCATTTTTAGGAATTTCTTGTTTTACCACATCACAAATTCATGTTTCCCCCCCCCCCCCCCCCAAAATATGCGGGTACTCTTTGAACGCAATCCCTGTGAATGTCTGTGTTTTACTGTATATATAATGACAGTCTGTTCAACAAATGCGTGCAAGTTCCCGTCGTTCCCACTGATCCAATCCAGCATCAACAACTTAAAAACACCAGTAGTTAGAACGCATTAACTCTATAGCACAATTTGTCCAGGAGATTATCCGTATTTCAGTCCTGACCAGTCAGGAACCGGTTCCCAATATCCATCCCTAATCTGTGCTAGTGAGTTTAATTATAAAAGCGAGCAAGAGAGAGTGTAACAGCACCTAATTCGGGTGTCCAGCAACTCTTTGATCATGGCAACAACCTCATCGTCGTCATCTGAGGGGGCTGTGGAAGAAAAAGTCATTAAGAAAGTTGTTCTATAAAAACTGAAAAAAAAAAACCCAGGATATCTACTGCCAAGAAATGCTTTCCTTTATACAAAAACAGAATATAAGCAACAGTATTCATAGAGAACTATTAATATAAATATAAATCCACACACAGACCGAACAAATCAACATGATTGGTGGGGCTTTCATTATAAAAACCGAGCATCACATTTTTAAAAAGCCCTAGAGCAAAATTAATGAAGGAAACTTTGGAAAACATGTCTTGGCTACATTTGGGATGGGAGGGGGATTATAAATCAGATTTTTGGTTGAACTACTGCTTGAAAGAGATAACTGGTCCACCAGATTTTTTTAATTATTTTTTTCCAATAAAAATTCTTCTCTGCATTTGTTTTTGTTGTGTTTTGTCCGTTTCCCATTTTCTTATTCGTGATGACACAGACACTCATATTTTTAAGGCCACTGTTTTCTCTACCGCAATTTTTTTTAAATGACCCAATTTAAAATTGGCTTTAAAGAAACCAATCAAAAACCTGCAGGCGATATTAATGGGACGTTTCGATGTTGGATGTCATGCTAATAAATAAAATGTGCAGACATGAACGTCAAATACGCCATAAACTCCAACATTACCAGTGTCTGCGCTCGGAGTCGCGCCTTCATTAACAACGGGAAGTCCAGACGTGAAGAAGTCCATGATGGCTGCAAAGACATCTGGCTTGATCACCTTCCACTCCGTGTCCGAATTCGTCTGACAAGCAGAAAATATTACTCATCTGCACGATGATCTTCTGAGACCAGGTTTTTAGACGCGCTTTAGGTGACGCTGTCTTACCTTCGTGATAGTAATGAAGTCCGGACCCAGGAAGACGCTTTTGACTCCATCAATTCTGAAGAGCTGCCTGCAAACAGCACATACTGACAAGTGAAACTTAATCACAATAAATACGATTCACTCAGTTAGAAAATGACCTTTACACAACACACAGGTCCAGCCTCACATTCTGATTGGTCAAAAAGTGGTCTACCAGTACTGTTTAGAGGCAATAAAATTCAATCCACTCAACCCTGTTACCTAAATACATTCACCCAATAAGACACTGGGACAAATTTATATTAGTATATAAGCATGGGTGCTATTTAGCTAGACGTTGTTAACATGCTTATTCTATGTTGTACGCAACCCTGACACTCATTAAGCTTTATTTTTTAATCCCTTTTTGATTTCTGAAGATGGTCAATATAAGTTACAAGAGTTAAAAGGCATCCCGATCATGGAATCACCCAGATTTAGACGTTACACTAGCTGTGCTAGCTTATTATACGCTAGAAAAATGTGTTTTAATATTATGCAACACTGCGACTACTTTCGCTACGACAACATGTCATTTGTGGTGGCACTACTTCTTTTGGTGGAAGAATTTTTCAACGTAATACATGTATAGTACTGTGCAAAAGTCTTGAGCCACGACTTATTTCTTTATATTCTGCTATGAATCAACTAGTTGGTGCAAAAAAAAATATTACATAATGCCTGTCAAGCTGTCACAAACTTGGCATATGTAGTAGATTAAAAATCAAGAAATGTATGTCTAACAGTGACAGGCTGCAAAGGGTCTAAAGATGCAAGGAGCCTAGATAAAGGAGCTCCACCCACTCAGCATTCAGCACCACCAGTATACTGATCATCGCCTGATCATCTG
>JBBJLR010012668.1:0-13611 GCA_037577145.1 Brachypetersius gabonensis
AGTTTTTCCTTGCCACTGTCGCCATCACCCTTGGCTGCTCATCAGAGGCATTTCATTCACACACATTCATACACACAGACACACACACACACATTCACACACACAATGTATTTCACTTTGTGAAGCTGCTTTGTGACAATGACCATTGTTAAAAGCGCTACATAAATAAAATTGAATTGAATTGAACTGAAAAATCAGACTGGCCCCCACAGAGCCCTGACCTCATCCCCCATCCAACACCTTCAGGATAAACTGGAACAGAGATTGCGAGCCTAGACCTTCTCGTCCAACATTTAGGTCTGACCTCATAAATGCTCTACAGAATGAATGGACACAAATTCCCACCGAAACCTCAAAATCTTGTGAAAGGCCTTCCAAAAAGAGTGGAAGCTGTGACTCAGATGCTGACATTCAGCTTTAATGGCCAGAAGGAAGACGATGTGTGTGGAAGAGGATCGTGTAATACCACACTCACTCAATAGGAGGCAGGCTTGTTTTACATGAGAAATCTCTGAACCCCACCAGGTGGCGCTGCTGACTTAATAAGAACTAAAGGGAATTATAAATGCTGTTTCTTCAGATTTACAGGCATTTGACTGTGTGAATGCTGTGTATAATCCTCATCTGCCTGTGAATCTGTTCGTCATTGTGTAGACATATTTTGTTCACAGCAAGAACAGGAGTAAATAACAACAATGGGAAGACTGAAGTAAAACAAATGAAGGCTAAGATTTATATTAATTTCTATGTTTCGGTTGACTTGACATGTTGTGCGAAGAGCATCAAAGATCATGATACCACAGAAGAACTACATTAATCAAAGACCTGGTTCACTATGATGGTGTAGATGATGTGATTCAGTGTTGGTTCCATTAATAGGTTTATTCCATTTTACAGTGATCAACCTGCTGGTTCGAATTTGGAGAACACCAAACATCAGCATCTCCTGAATGCCTGGTGTGTGATTTGTGCCAGAATTGTCATATACAAATGGTTTAAAACATGCCAAGTTGCAGTATGGATGCATGAAGAGACACTTATATATTGAACCTTGCTGGAGTCAACGTCCCCTGTTTCTGCAGCTGGTATCCTCTAGGACAATGATTCTTAAAGATCTCAGTGAATCAGGGATGGTCTAGGGGTCTGCATTGACAGTTGATGCAAAAGGACTATCTAGATTTCTTGTGATGCACTAAAATTTTGGTCAGAATTAAAGTGCCAGTCAAACTGAGGTTAGTCATTCATATTCTATTGCATAAATGTGTGTGTGCGTTCGTGTAATTATCCCATTGTAAGGACAGCATTTGTATTAATGCCTTATACAGATGCCTGACAACGAAACATTCTGTTTTCACCTTTATTTTTGTAAAGAAAAAACAAATTGTCTTTGGTTGATAGTTATGATTAGGTTCAGTTGTCGTATTTCTTAGATACATTGTTACACAGATCAACGGCATGTCCTCACAAATATAGTAATACTAGTGTGCGAGTGTGCGCGTATGTGCGTGTGTTTGCATTGTTTCCCCCAACAGCCAATGAGATGAGCCCTGCCCCGTTGACGTCATCGTCGCCTGGCCATGATTGGCTGTGGCTGCAGCCACGGCAACTGTTTCATTCTCCTGCTGCCATTCAAGAATATTTAGGGAGAGGCGTGGCCAGTGCTGATGGACACGCCTCCTTCATAAAACTTCAGCTTGCTTGCAGATAATTTGCGAGTGCAAGTGGTGGACGGGCTGAGTGGCTGCCGTGCTTGGAGCAACAAGTCTGCACCTCGGTCCTTCTGGTCTTCTGAAGTCTCATCTAATTCGTGCACAAAGAAGACGTGCCTACCTCGTCTATCCTGTAAACGTGCAAGAGTGAAGACCTACATGTCTGTACACTGTCCTCAAGTCTACTGGTAAGATCATAGTTTGCATCTTTTCTTTTGTCAGCAAGGGCAAATTGGGCAAGATTGGGGACTGTAGTCTTTACCAGTGCTAAATGTGTGTTTGCTGTCAGAAACGGATCTGTCTGCAACAAGCAGTTCTTACCAAACTTCCAGCCGGCCAGCCTGGAGTCGAGTCTTTGTGTCCCTCACAGCAAACACTCAACGTTTGCAAAATACTAACCAGAGAAAGCGCAACGTTCACATAACAAAAGTTATGCATGCGAAACGACTCGGGTTGCACAGAGCAAATTATGGTTTGATTATACGTTTCTTTGCGTCACCTTTACGCACGGAAAGACGTGCAAACGTTCACTCGTGTCTGTGAATTTCATTGTACGTACGGCTGGATATCAACACTGCGTCAATGTCGACGTTGAGCTCATTATTTTTATTTTAATCTTATGACCTTTATGATTTGGCATCTTCAAATCCGGTTCTAGAAACATCCCTGATTCCAAGTGATGGGGGAAAAACACATTTTAAGCCTAAAGCTTTAAGTAAAACAGATGGTAAAACAATGCCTCAGGCATCAGGAAGTGTATTCATAACCATGTCTGCAATAACTTTGTGAAGCTTTGGACTTTCAGGGACATGCGTTTAATTATACACTATTGGGGCGGCTGACCATTTCACCAACTTTAACACCGTGACTTTCATGACACTGCATTTGAAAACATGGACTTTAATATAGAGATACAGCAGCTCCTACTCTTCTTGGAATTCTTTCCACAAGCTTTCTGTATAGCATTTATGAGGTCAGGCTCCCTATGTTGGATGGGGAATCTCCGTTCCAGCTCATCTATCCATGTCTTTTTGGATCTTGCTTTGTGCACTGGGGCACAGGCATTCTGGAATAGAAATGGTTCTTCCCAAAACTGTGTCCACAAAGTAGGAAGCATGGCATTGTTCAAAATGTCTTAGTATGTTGAAGCATTAAGATTGCCCTTCACTGGAAGAAATGAGCCTAGCACAAACCTTGAAAAACAAGTGTGTCCTTATGTCCTTAAAAATACTTTTGTCCTTATAGTGTATGACCTTTTTGACCATAGTAAGGGGTTTTGGAAAGATAGCTGAATGATGGTCTAAAACTGTACCTGCTTTTTCTATGTCTGCTTTAAGTGGAGCATTTTCAGCCCTGGTGGACATAACTTCACCACTGGTGAAGAACACTTTTTTGGTCTAAATTGCACTTTGTTCTCCAGTTTTTTCTCAGCAGGACTCTGCAGAGCCAGTATTGATGTGAGGGCTGTGGGAGCACATATTGTTCAGTGATGGCAGTATGTGCCACACTCTATGTGGTCCAGTCTGAATATCTCTGTGTGGAATAGAGTCCAAAGCTTTGGAGTCGACTCCTGATTCCCAAATGCCTCGACTCCTTTTGAGATCAACTTCCAGGCCCATTACGATTTGCTGTATCACACTCTGGCTATATAACTTGTTGGAATGCTTTTGTGCCTGTTGAAACTTTGCATCAGGTGGATTCCTAACTGCATTCTCCATTCATTAGGCAGAGTGTGTGACTCATTATAGAATATGCTTATGTATTTTGAGGCATAATGCTGTTTCCACCTCAGTTAAGTGGTGAGGTGGATGTGAGTCACAAGACCGATACCATCCTGGTCTGAGTAAAAGGTCACGTTCCACAATGAAAGGAACTAATCGCTGCATGAGCCACAATAACACAATAGAATAAATCGCTGGACTGGACCTCCTTTGCAGATGGTCGCCGTCGGTGAGGTAATTAGAGGCGAGCCAGACCGCCTCCCTCCCTCAGTGAGTTCTTTGCTCAGCCTGCGGTACCATCACATTGGCCTTTCTAGGCTGTCGTCACTTAAGTCAATGCTAATCCCGCCTGGCTCAGTGCTAATCAGCCTGGCCTACGGATGGTGGCTTACACTTGTAGGACCTTTCATTCAAAGTGAGCATGCCTCACTTTATGGTGGACAGCTCTGATGAAAGAATGGGGGCTTGGGGGATTCTGGTGGTTTTTTTCCCTTTGTAAAAGGAAAGAACCTGCCCACCGCAGAGGAAAATGGAGGAGTGTGCAGACCTCAATCTATTTTTCAGTGCAAAGGTTTTTCTACTCTGAATTTATGGAACAAACAGTTCACCAATGATGAACCTACAGCAGCAATGTCAGTGTTGCTTTGTTTAATGTTTCTATGATCTCTACTCTGGGCAGGAAGTATGAACATGACCTCCTTAAGTGAACTTCATCTCTGTCTCCCTCTCTCTCTCTGCAAGCTTGCAGTAGTTGGTGGTTTTGTTTGCAAAGGCCCTTGATCTTCTCACGTAGCTCCTCACTCAAAGCACTTGTGTTGCTTTGCTAAACATAGGAGCTATGTGGCTGGGATGACTGTTTGAGGAAACCTCAGTGATTCTGACTGAAGTCGGCTCATCCTTTTTCCTCTGTTTACTTTTTATGTTGTTTTTTTACCGCTTTCAAGAAGGTGCCAGCAGGTACCATGGTAAAGCCTTGCTCACGAGTCAAGTTGGAAACAGTTTGTACCACTTGAGACTTCCCCTTTACTCATGAATGGAACTGTTTGTGTGGGAGAAAGAATGGGGGTTACCTGTAAAGCACATTTGAAGGGGAAAAAAGAAATCAGTAGAGAGCTCTGTGACCAGGCCCAGGTAAAGGATATTTTTGTCCTGAGCACAGTTTTAAGGGGCTGAATTAGAATTGGTGAAAGTTTTATAACATACATGATGTCCGTTTATTGAAAATGCAAGCCTGCTTGCATTGCATTTGTGACGTCACAAAAACAAACTCATTCACATACCAAGTCAGCGTGCCTTGACCACCCAATCAGGCTCAAGGCATGTTTCAGGCTGGACAGTTTTGAATGAGGTGCGGTACAACGAAAGAAGCATAAAGAATAACAGTGCAAATAAAATACAGTACATTAATATTGTTGTAGGCTACGGGCCCCTTAAAGCATCAGATTTCTCTATATGAAAGTTTCCAGCTGGATCCAAATGTAGTCGGTCATCAAGGATGATTTCTTTTCGTTTTTCCTCAGAGGCAAGCAATGAGGCTAATACAGCTAGCAAGTAATGCAAGTGTACACCATTTAACCCCATGCAAAGTGCATGTTGCCTTAAAACACGTCAAGTGGACTTGTTTATATGGATTTGAACACCATGATTTTCTGTTATCTGAAAGATAATGAAGTCTGAACTTTAACTTTAGATAACTTATATTACTTTGATTATTTATATACATATATATTACTTATGTATGTGTGTGTATATATATATCTTATGTATACTTATGTCATTATTATTTATGTATTGTCTATTTTTATAGATTATTGTTGCATCATACATTGTCAGAAAACTTAAATCAAGTTTAGTGACATGTTAACAACATGACAGTTTGAGGCCATGCAGTAAAAGCAGCTAATAACCTTCCATTAGATACCAAACTTGTCTAGGCTGATGAACTACGTTTGAGGTGAGAGGGGAAGCGGTAAATTTAGCTGCCCTGTTGACTGCCCTGTGAGCAATGATTTTCCTCCATTCCTCCTGACCCTTCACTGGACTCCTGGCTCCACGATGGCGCCTGCGTCAGCAATGTTTGCAAGGTTTCATTCACTTCTCGCTTTGGCAAATTCAGGTGCCGGACGCCAGCTTCCGTTCTTCTGGCCACTGTGCTGACGGCTCAGATTTACAGCCAGAGCAGATGGGAAACAATGCAAGTTATGCACGACCCAGTAGCTCATCGTGTGCCCTACCATCGGCTGCCTTGAGGTGTGTGTGTGTGTGTGTGTGTGTGTGTGTGTGTGTGTGTGTGTGTGTGTGTGTGTGTGTGTGTGTGTGTGTGCGCTGAGGGATGCGGTGTTGGTCTATGCGTCATACTGATTCATCTGCACTCTTAATTCATTGTCAGAACGACTGGAATAGTCAGCAGACATTGTAAAATGTCTTGTTAGTCGTTTTTCATTTAATATGGACCTAATCCTGATACCACGGTTAAAAGTTAAAATGCTCCATGACTGAACAAGACCTGAAAATTTCATTGAAAAAATTAAATGGAAGTATACTGCCCTACAAAGCCAAACTGCAGTAACTACAAATTTGGTCAAAATTGACTTTAGACTACAAATGGGGTTTAGGACATCTCCTTTGTCTTGTGAGAAAATATATTGGTTCAAAGTTGTCCCATTTTAGAGAAGTGTCAAAATTGCAGTAACTACAATATCTATACTAATACTAAAAGCCATTTTTCTTAGTTTGAGCTTTGGCATAGTTCCTGCACTTTGGCTTTGTAGTAGTGATGTACTGAAAAATTGAATATTGAATTGTTTGGTGATACTTAAAAAAACATTCACTCCAACAATATCTCATTTTCTGTGGTTGTGTCACTATGAATTAGTGCAACACTGAATATTGAATTGTATTTTCCTACGTTACTACATTTGAGTAATAAACACAATAGCCAGAGTTTAACATAAAGTCATGCTGAGCAGTCTGAACAATTTCCACAAGGGTATTAGCTTTCCAATTGCTTTTGTGTCACTGATAGGGAGGGAAAACTGATGTCACTAATGCATGCCTATTAGTTACGCATATAAGGTAGATGCCTGCAGTTTTAAATGGTATGTAAATGATTGCTTGATTTATCATTGATCGCTAAATTGCTTAGCTAATTCAATTAATAGAGACAACTATACCCGTTAGCATGCTTATTTGGCCCGAGACACTACTTCTGATCATGAATATTCACACAGGCACTGTATATCAAGGGCAGTGGGAACAAAGAGAGGCATCTCTTTGTCATCTTGCTTTCTCTGAGCAATGTGCACAACAGGACAACAACGTGCATAGCAGTCTGTGAATGAAATGCGTTAATTGAGCCAGATTTCCTCATTATTCTTAATAATCTCCGTGATCTCAGTGTGGTTGTTAAGGGGAAGGCTACATTTCACACAATACAGAACTCCAGAGGAAATCTTATGCTCATTCGCTGGGGACGGAGGCTTAGCTAGCGCTTTAGGGATCCAATCCAACCTCCAACCTTTACAAATAATAATGGGCCCCAGTGCTCCCTTGTTTAGATGGTGCAGAACATGGAGGAAATTACCAGTGACTCACAGAAGAACAAAGGCTTATTCCGGCAACATCCTGAGCTGCTTGGGTTTGAGTAATCCACTTGTACTCTAGGCTGCGTGCCCTGTGTTTCTGCTTAAAGTGGATGAAGAGATTTGACTGCCAGACTGGTCTGGGATGCGCAGGTGTTTTGGAGAGGAGGGCGGGTAACCAAATCTGCATCCTTATGCAGAAATGTTAGCATTACACGACCCGCCAAGGGCTTAAGAAAATTAGTTAAAAATGCTTTCGTGTTTAGAGCAGCTCAGTGAACATGCGCCAGATGAGCTCAGGGATTATTATGCCCTGGAATCCAATGGAAAAAAAGTCCTGGTGTGGTGCCATTGCTTGTGTGAGTGTGTTGCTGGTATGGGTGGAAGGTGAATGCCTGGACATTTACGGCATTTAGCAGACACTTTTATCCAAAGTGACTTGCATTTTCTAACTACAGGGGACAGTCTCCTTGGAGCAACTTTGGGTTAAGGGTCTTGCTCAGGAACCCAGTGGTGGTGCTGAAGGTAGGATTCAAACCCATGACCTCGTGGTCCAGAGGCAAGTATCCTACCCATTAGGGCACCACCATGTTCAGTGTTTCATCTGGATTTTGTTTTATCACGTTAGTATACCCTTCCAAGCCAATCTGGGTTGTTGCCATCATCCAACACTTGGGGTGACAGGATAGCATCCTTTTAAAAATACAGGGAATACACTAAACATGACAATATCCTTTCACATTCACTACTGTGTCCGTAGCAATCTGCTTTCGATTACTGGGCTTGAGGAATGCTGTAGGAAATGGATTGCTGCAAATATGCTGAAGGTGGAGTTCCTGCTGGTTTGCTCAGAATAAAATGGTAAAGTGGAATTACTGCATGAGCTTCTTTTATTACTTGCTGTCCAGGGGAACAGCACCATATTTCAGTAATACCACTCTAATATTTCAGTTTGCAATATACTTTGTTTCTTCAAGGACCAAACATTTCTGCGATTAAAGCCAACTTTGACTAGAGCTAGAAACTGGTCCTCTGGCGAGACCAGGCTCTCCTGTGAGGTACACTGCTAGATCACACAATTATTTCAGGTAGTGCACCTGGTATCTGAATTTAGTGTGTCTTTACATTTTAAAAGTTATTTTAGCCCATAAAAATCAAGCAACTGAGTGCTAGTAAACAACCATTAACTGATTTCAAGCCAGGCAACATTTGAGGTGTCATAGGTGTGTCCAGCCTATTAAATGGTAGGGCAAACACTGATCATACCAGACATACCTTGTTTAGCAATACACGATGATTGCGAAATCATATCACTATCACAAGATGGTTGCTTCAAAATAAGTTGACCAACATTTTTGAAACTGTTTTTGGATGTATTTACTGTACTCTAGAAGAGTTATTGCACAATAGCCCTTTAGAAATAAGCAGTTTAATTGTAAAGCTCAACCCTTGTTTTTTTTTTTTTATATATTTTTATGTAAAATCTCTGCATGCTCTGTTAAAATGAACATAATTTGATCTGTTTAACTGGAATCAGTATAAAAAAAACTTTTAAAATTAATTCAAATGAAAATGATGGGTTGCAGGTATCCTATTATATTGCCTTGTCGGCCAGCTGTAATTGGCGGCACCAGCCCAAAGTTGCTGCCAGGGCATCGAGGCTTCTGTCTGACACCAAGTCGTCCCACATCAGCAGCTGGGCATTGGCCTGTTTGGCACGCGCTGCTTTTGCCTCGTGCTCAGACAGAGCTAACGGGAGGCAGGTGCTCGTTGTGCACTTTAGAGCTCAGTGTGCACGTCACGGCTGACAGCCTGAGATGGATAAGGGCACACAATCCTTTTTTGATTCCTTTAAAACCGAGCGGACAAACGTCCAGGCTTGGCGTTCCATCTCTCTTTTTTGAACATGGTTTGCACATGGATGCTGTGATGATGATTCTCCGTCTGGATGTCCCATCACCCTACTGTTTCATTACATTGAATTAATGAGGTCGATTGCATTTTTTGTGAGTGTCAGCAGAAAAATAATAAACAAACCTATTAATAACGGACTGTTGGAAAATATTGCTCACATTTGATTGGCCTTCATGCTAAGAATAGCCCTTCCCAGCACTGATTTCTTCTTTTGCTTGGCCAGTGGCCATCCTCTTCACTTCTTGTTTGTTATAGTGAAGAGCTCTTCTGCCTGTGTGCAGAGAAGTTTCCAGTTCTGTGGAAAAGGACCAGGGCATGTTGTGTAACGGTGGCCTGGACGCTCTTGCCAGTAATGCATGAGGGAGGTGTGTTTCTCCAGACTTGAATTGTTACATTCTCTCTCTCTCCTCCGCTTCCTCTCCTTCTCTACCCCTTTGTGTTTTATTAGGGTGATGTTCTGTTATTCTTAGCTGAGCAGGATGTTTATGTGGCCTCGGAGCTGAAATATGACTGGCAACGCTCAAGTGTTTAGCTTTCAGCCTTCTTCTGCACAGGTCTAGGCAATCAGTGCACATTCATTATATCTGCTCTCAGCGTGTCGTCTATATTCCTATTCGCCAGCTCTTGCATCGTCTTTTACCCTTCGCATGCATGCCTGCCTTAGTAGGTTTTTGTGTGTAAACACAACCTGGCGTATAATAACATCTACATTCCATAGTATATGTCTGAGATAATTAAAAAGTGGATTATCTCAGACATATACTATAAAAAAGGTGGAAATAAAAGAGAAATGTATGACATTTTTTGGACTTCATATTCTGTCAATTCAGTGTTACCTGGAATTATTTGAGCAATTCAGTAGAACAGAAAGAAAGATGAAGTTTACTTTAAAGCGTTGTTCCACTGCCTTCAACATTTCTGCATAAATGAGATGTAAACAGTCATTTAGAGTGGCTCTGATGTGAAATTATTACAGAAAAATTGACTCTTTATAGTGGATTTCTTTGAAATGGATTTCTTTATAGTGGTGGTAAATGGAACCAGGGATAATTTCTATGACACAAGTATCCTCTCCAAAACCACCAGTAGTCTTCAGTTTTATATATAATGGTGATGATGGTATAGTTGGTAAAATAAATATTTTTCAAAGACTTTAGGGACTATTTTGCCCTGCATGTATCCCTCCAAAATGAACGTGTAAATAAAAATGCATTTTAGCACAACATCGTCACAAAATGAATGAGCCAGAATCCATGAAGAAGCAAATTAAGTGTTGTGTATCCAGTCATTTAATGAATTACTGTTAGAAACTCATTTCTCAGTTTTTGCCAAACAGATTTTTTATTTAAGCTATTAAGTTCTATTTGTTCCTTATAGACCTCAGAACATTCTTTAAGTGGTTTTCTGACTCATCCAGGTAGTCTTTAAAAAAATTTAAACAGGCAGCAATGTCCTTCCTGAAGAGCAGGGTGTTCCTTCCTGCTGTCATTTCTTACGAGCTATTCTTGTTCAGGTTTTGCTTGATGGCGGAGTCACGGACACTGACATTAGCCAGTGTAGAAGAGGCCTGCACATCTTTATGTTGTTCTGGGGTTCTTTTTGAACATAACATGTCTTGCTTTTAGAGTGTAGTTTGTTTGTTTTTGATGACCTCTCCTGGGTAAGTTGACAATGATGTTGAATATTGTCTATAATCGGTTTCACAATAGACTGGTGAAATCCAAACTACACTGTTACCCGAGCTGATGGCTCTTTTTAAGATCTTCAGAAATCTTCAAGGAAGTGGCATGCGTTTACTAATCTGTGTGGTGAAGATATTGATGGCAAATGCAACATATTACTTAACATGTCTTGTTGGTTCTTTTTGGAAAGTGTTTAAAAAAGGCCTTGTGTACTTTTTCATTTATCTTGCACACATTTTTCTTAAACTATGTAGTTTGTAGTATGTAGTATATATGTTAATTTCTCTACATTTTAATAATAACTCATCTTTTCTCAGTGTCCCACAGTCATGCTTAATGTCCATTTGGTGTAGGTGCACACTGTGGTGGTGTTTGGATAACTGGCAGAAGCTTGCAACATGCAAATGAGGCATCTGCACTGTGCAGAGTGAGTCTGACTGATCTCCGATGTTCCAGATGAGTTTTTGTGTGGGCCCTGGTGTTTCATAGCATTCAAGGGATGTAACAGACGAGAGTATTTGTTGTTTGATACAATCCAGGCCAGGGTCTGAACACGTCAAATCAAAGGTTCAGCAGTGTCTTTTATTGGATTACGAGATGTATTGCAACTTAATCCAGTGATGGTGCTTTGTTCATGTTGAAAGTGGGTTGCACATTATTAAGCAAAGTTTTTTTTTTTAGGAGTCCTTCTATTCTAACTGTCTATTCAGGTTATAACAATCTTTGCCCAGCATGTCAAAAGTTATGCAGCTGGATCGACTGTATTTACGGTTATCAATCATAAGTAAATTCTGAGGCTGGATTTGTTAGGGGGGGGTTCCAAAACCCATTATCAGGTGATTGCTCAGCTGTTCTAGAGTTGAACTGGGTGTATAAAAAATGTACCCTATGACTGGGTAGGCACGACAGGACTAAGTCTAGACTTGTACTAGATTGCAGTGCTGTTGGTGTTTCACAGCTGAAAATGCAGATTCATTGTTCTGTGATAATGCTCCATAACCTCTCCTGTGTAGTCAGACTCCATTCTTGTTTCCTGACTCCATCTGCCTGCGACTGCGTGGCCCGCTTAGCCATTTATAATATGGTGTCAAGAGGCAAACATCTCTCATCCAGAGCAAATATTGTCTCTGACTACAGCAAGTATGCGAGTTTCCATCTCTAATATACTGTGTAGCAGCCAATCTGGAGCAGCATACAAAAGGTCTCCTTTGGCTCAGGGCTTCACTTACTTGTAACCCATTTGTTTGAAATGCTAAATGCATGGCCTCGTCTCAAAAAGAACGGGGTTGAGCGGGGTTACGGTTGGTAATCCAAGGATTAAAGCACACACATGTAGAGTACAAGCCTTAGCTGAGGTAGAACTTCAGTCTATGTGTAAAATATAACTGAGATTAGATCTTTAACCCATTAGTGAAGGCTATATATGTTCATTATGTCTTCACAATCTTGATGTAGATCAGAATCCAAGCGTATTTAATACATTGGGTATTAACTACACTTGGGTGGTTTGATGTGAAATGCTCTTGAGTTACATGAAATGTATATGAATATATTACTGAATTTTTGTAATGTATTCATGTAACTTAAAAAAATAAATATATTTACATTCATGTGCCCTGGTGTTTCATATCATTCAAGGGATGTAACAGACAAGAGTATTTGTTGGTTGATACAATCCAGGTCAGGGTCTGAACACGTCAAATCAAAGGTTAGCAGTGTCTTTTATTGGATTACGAGATGTATTGCAACTTAATCCAGTGATGGTGCTTTTTTCACATCATGCTGAAAGTGGGTTGCATATTATTAAACATTCTAGAGTGCAAGAACAAGGTTCGAGTTTTTTTTACATTCATCGTGGCGGACCCCTCCTAACCTACATTGCACTATTTCACCCTAAATCACTCTAAATTACTATTTGTCTTTCAACACTTTAAAAAGGTTGGTGGTTTAGGAGAAATTCCAGATTTTTCACGTAATTAAAGATCCCGGCTGTTTACCGAAGAGAAGTTTGTATCCTGCCACATTTTCCCATTGCAGCAGCGAGATAACGAAAGCATGTTTTCAAGCATCCTGCTTTACATTTGTAATTGTGTTGGATTACTGGATTACCAAAACTGCCAGTTGAACATAGGTTGTTGTTAACACACTCTCTAGCTGGTTTACTAGCTGGTTTACTGGGGAAGCTGGTGGCCTAGCGGTTGGGGAGTTGCCCCTGTGATCAGAAGGCCGCCTGTTCAAATGCCCCTCATTGGTAGAACCCCACTGCTTTACTTGGTGAATACTTGGTAAATGGAGAGGGAATTTAACATCATACTGTGCGCTGTGACTATAAAGGGCCACTTTACTTATGTTAGTCTGCCCTCACAGGATCAGCAGAATACAAAAAAGAACGTTGCGATGTAAAATTGCATAAAGAATAAAATAATGTTGTTTAAATGTGTGTTGCAAGCTTTATATGAGGGAATTTGAGGTGTAATTTGATTTCAGATGTCACAGCTTGGCGCTAAAACACAGGTGCCAATGGAAATCATCATTAGTTAGCAGCTAAGGACAAGTATTGCAAGAAACGCTGCTAAGTAATGGCACTGACAGCTGGCTGATGATCATGATTTTTTACAACTGTTATCAGTAGAATTAGGATGAAATAGAGCATTAGATGACCCAAGAGTTTACATTCAATTTTAAATTGCCAAATGCTGGCGTTTACAGTTCTAATGCGTTCTCTCTGAAGTTTGCTGGGTGGTCATCTGTGTGTAGCACGGTGATGGTCAGAGGCTTTATGTATGTTAGGGCTGCATATTTCTGTGAGATTTCTGGGACATTTTCTTTCATTGACCTTTTATTTTATATGCTTTTCCCCCTCTGGTCAAGCTTTTTTCATCTGATGCTTACGCAAGTGCTCTTGCCTGAGTTTATTTGGCTAGTTCCTTGATTGTGTGTGTGTGTGTGTGTGTGTGTGTGTGTGTGTGTGTGTGTGTGTGTGTGTGTGTGTGTGTGTGTGTGT
>JBBJLR010012677.1:0-13611 GCA_037577145.1 Brachypetersius gabonensis
GGGGCTTTAGTGGAGTGGACAGTGAGTGGAGTTGTAGAGGGGCTTTAGTGGAGTGGACAGTGAGTGGAGGTGTAGAGGAGTGGAGGTGTAGAGGAGTGGACAGTGAGTGGAGGTGTAGTTGAGTGGACAGTGAGTGAGAGCCACTGTTTTTTTCACTCACTCATTCACTTTTCTTTCTTACTGTTAAATCCTCACTAGGGTCGCGGGTTACCCAGAACCTTTCCCGGGGTCTATGGGTGCGAGGCAGGGACCCACCCTGAGCGGGGTGCCAGCCCACTGCAGGGCATGCACACCATTATCGCACACACTCTCAGCTACGGTCAATTTATAATCCCCACATACACAAGGCCAGGACTCGGATTCGAACCTGCAACCCTGAAGGTATTAGGCAACACTGGGCCACCGAGTGGCCTCACAGTTCTCTCTTCCAAAGCAAAAGAGACAGACGGGGCTGGCTTCGGCTCCGCCCACGACGCTCCGCTCCACCAATGGACGCGCTGCCTTGTGCGGCGCTGGGCGGGGCCTCCAGCATCTGTGGGAAAGGTAACAGGTTGTGTGGTGGCGGGGGCTGTTGTCGAGGTCCTGATTCTCATCTTGGGGGAGACATTTCGAGCGCACATGAAGGAAAAGTGGTAAAACGGACCCTGACGCGCACTCTGAGAACTTTTAAACCGAACTGTAGGTAAGTTGAGCCTCTCCTTCGTGGTGTTTAGTGGCCTAGCTAGCTCGTTAGCCGCTTGTTTAGTCGGAAAACTTGGTTCACTTTACAGAAACTGCAGAAATGTTGCTGTCTGTTGAAAAAAAAGGATTTTATACTCGCCCGTGCTTCAAACGGGCTGTCTGACCGCCTGTCACGGCGCTGGAGTGGCTGGCTTGTTCCGACTCGTCGTTCCACCTTAAATACGGTTGTTTTAAGGTGGAACGACAGGTGCCACGACTTCTCAGCCGACTTTGAGTTTTTTCTCTGGGCGTCTGAGCGGCCCGGCTCCTCCGGGGCTGTCGATTGGACGTTGGGATTAATGTCTGGCGGAAGGATTAATGTCTAGGCAAGAAAATGTTGTCAGTGTTTCCAGTTTTGAGGAGTGTTTTTGTCGCTCTCCACCTCTCTCTAAATGACTCTGGAGAAATGAGCTGGAGAAATCTCAGGTGCTAGCTGAGCCGAACCTGTCACCTGTGACTCTCACCTGCTGCTCTGAGCCCCCGGGGAATATCTGACGAGGCTAAATAACACAGATAGACATTAACGAGTGATCCTGCATATTAATCCTGCTGTTCATACGTTTGATATTTAATTTTTCATCCTGACAGATATGTGAAACTGTACTATTCCAAACTACATGTACTATTCATACTTGTGTAGTCTTGTGGTGTCTTCGTGGATGTGTTTTGTTCTTTGTGAATCTGTTTTTGTACCTTGTGGGTCTGTTTTTGTTCTTCGTGTCGTGCCTTGGTCCTGGAGGAATATTGTTTCGTTTGACAGTGTACTATGTGTGTGTTCCGTGTAAACGTATTTGAGGTGTTTTTGATGACATAAAGTGATTGCCATACGGTCTGTTGTAAAGAAACTGATTTCTTTACAGTGATTGTGATTGGTTTGTAACGTCTACAGCCACCCAGCGAGTCTCGATGTCATCTGAGATTTTGTTCAATTGTGTAAGAGTTGGAATAGCTCCATAATTAGTTCACTTTGGGTGCTACTTTGCCTTACCACGCCCTGCATGTACCCCTCTGCCATGAATGGAATTTAAAACACATTTCAGAGCCATTGTAAAACAGGGCCTCAGATATCAAGCAGTGTATTCATAGCTGTTTCACGTAATAACAAGAGGCAGTAAGACATCTCGTTCCGTTCACCACCACTGCAAACAGTCTCTGTTACTGTTTGGAGTGGCTGTTTGCATCTCAGTCACTTATTTAAGCTGAAATTTTGAAAAGGTAGCAGAGTCTAAGCCTCTCTGTAGAGGTTTCTCATCCAGAGTGAAACCAATGACTCATGACATAAGAATTTGATAGTTTGTGCCGTGCCCAAACTCCAGCTCTGATTACGTGTTCACTTAATCTCCAGGATGGTCTTACACACGGACTGTTGGACAAGTTACATAGACCAGTTGTGTTTTTACTGCCAAAGCTTTATGCCTGAAATGATTTTCATTGTCCCATGTTCTTATCAGCCCTGCCTCATCTTATTGATTGACCCCTTGATTGCACCACATCATTAACAAACAAATCAGATGAGCATAGATAATGCCAAGCTAGTGGGATTCCTATTGCCTTTACAAATATGAATAATAGCACCTTTTGTAGTAGGGGTTGAACTAATACAAGTATCCTTGGTGCCTGAAATCACATGTTTATGGAGAAAACAACCTGAAAACCAATAATGCCCTCTTCATTTTGTTTAGTGAAGATTGCTAACGGGCTAACATGCTCCTAAACAGCTCCAGTAGTAAAGAGTATGTAATGTTCATTGTATGTGTTTCAAACACCTCCAAACGTCCTGAATTCTATTCAGCACAGCATGGTTTGGTGATAACAAATATGAGCTTTCTACTGTCTGCTCACTAAGAAAATGTTTGTGTGAAATATATCGGTTTAATAAAGGTTCATGGTTCTGTACTAAAAAAATAAACTCTGTAACTTGCTAGAATATTGATGTATGTTCAGGAACGTGGCAGAAGATTGTGGAGAAAATGAAAGATGGTGGGGTGTTTACTATGCTATCGGTCAATTCGGGTATTACAGTAGCATAATAGGATATTACAGCACCTGCGTGCTTGGCTGCCTTTCGTTTGTATCATAAAATACAACTCAAAATCTAAATATTGTGGATTGTCTGTAAGGAATGCAAACCAACCAGTTCTGATTCTGTGCATGGCTAGTGACTCTGCTGCAAGTGAAGCTGCTTCGAGGAAACATCGATGTGTCTAAAGTTATTTGTGGTTTTTCAGACCACAGTGTGAACAAGGACCTTTTGTAATTGGTTAAGATGCAAAAATTGGACCAATTGGCCAAGATGAAGGGAAAAAAAAGTGATTCAGAGTAGGTTTGGTATGAAATGCTCCATTCTAATGAAAATTTCAGTCAGAATGGTTCACAGTGGTGGTGAATGGAACTGGATATCTGCCTTTAAAAAGACATTATTACATGAAATGATTATGAATACACTGCCCTATGCCTGAGACATAGCTTTATGGAAGTTGAGATAAAATGATGGCTTCAAATGCATGTTTAAACCCTGTATGGTGGAGAGGCTCATGTAGGGTGCCAAAATAATCCTCATAAAAATGTGTTTTATTATTGTTTATCATGACTATTACAAATAAACATTCAAAAGATACGTCTGAGTAGAAACTAACGTGACTATTTGTGCTGTAGACTTCAGGATCCCAGGTTGTTTAACCACCACCGTAACAAAATCAGAGTTAATTAAATGTACCTGTCAACCATAAGACCACTCTGGATGAATAATTGAATTGGTGGCATTCCCAGTACTCTACAGTGTGAAGGTGCACCTATCCTCACCTTTTCCACTGAAGAATTTTCCAATTATTTTTTGGAAACTCTGAGAGGTGCGGGTATCTCTGGGTGTGGGTGTTTTGTGAGCAACATAGTAAGTTGTGTTGCCGGAGGGTTTTCACTTGGCTATATGTTGTGCTGTTTGGCAAAAGAAGCCTGTTTTTGTCTTGCCAATGAGGCCCATTAGCACCCGAGAGAGGAAGAAATGCTGGTTTGTTTGACAGTGAAAGGAGGCTCCAGGCTCGGATGACCGAGAGAGAGACGAAGAATGCTGAGGGAGTTTAGCATTCGTCTAATGGAAGCGCGGGGCAGGAATTGGACCTGGCATGAGGATAATACACACCTGCGAAACCCTAAGCCATCATCACTCCCTTAATCAGACCTTAGCTTTAGTCTCCTTCAGAAAACTGCTGAGAGAATTCTGTGTACTTTTCATTCGGAGTGGCATTAGTGCTTCATTGTAATGAGGCTTACCGTCTTAGTTGCAGAATTTTTTTTACATTGATGGTGAATGGAACCCAGAATCCAAATAAAGCCATTTATTTACTGTTCAGACCCACTAGTGAATCTGAATGGATCTTGGGTTTTTGTGTGGAATGTTAAATAATGGTACTGAGACTGTTTATGTAATCTAAGGGTGCATTTACATGTTGGCAACGGCACAAGGAATGGCGGGAAGCAGCCTCCGTGCAAGAATGCCTGAGCCTCAGCTACAAAATGTTGGGAAAAATTGTTGCAGAATTTTTTTGCTGTAGCTCCACTGGAAGCAGTGGGGATATGATCCATCAATATTCACAAATATATTATATTGCACGTGTTAATTGGCTTTTCTAAGTGAGTTATTGAACAGTAAGGTCCTTATGATTCAAGCATATATAACACTTCAAGGAATCCTGTTTTCTTAGTCGTTCTCCTTTCATCATTGTCCATTTGGGCCTATTTGTTCTCCTAGTTTGAAGAACAAAGTTGAAACATGTCCTAGCTAATAGCTGAGTGTTGGCCGTACTGAGCACCAAGGAATGCCAGCGCTTGTGTGTGTCCTTTTCCATCCTTTGTGTCCTCCTAAGGGACTCGTGCTAGATAACAGAAATTTGAGGGAGTGTCGCCTGATCCAGATTCAAATATGCAGGAATCTGAATGAGAGCAAAAGTAGGTAGAGCCACCAGTGTTTCTATGAGCTAATGCTGCATTCATTAGAATGTATGTGCCTCTCATTAAGGAGAATGAGAGAATTTACCCAGATAAACTAAATTAGCAGCATTAAGGCAGTTCCTCTGTATTTTGGACAACAGACAAAGTACAATGTAGCTATTTATTAGCTATAGCTTTAGATGCAAAGTCAGATTTTTCTCTCACACTAGGGGCCGCAAAGACAATTCGACTAAGATACGTAGACAGCATTTGACTAGGACTGTGTCTAAAGCAAAGACACAGCAGTGTCTGAAGTAAAGAAACAGCAATGAACAGGCCGCATGAGAAAACTGGGAAAGAGTGTTGAAATACAGCCACACCAGGCAGGTTTCAAGAACCCCTGTCTCTGATTGGCCAAGGCTGTTTGAGTGGCATTCAGATCAATCACAGAAAGTTTAGCGCTAGCTCTCAACCTCTCTAGTTTCCAAAACCTCCTGAAGACTCATCTGTTCAGAGAGCGTCTTACATAAAGACTTAGCACTTAATACTCTTCTCTGGTTCTCTGTCCTGCAACTTGAGTGTGTCCTCATGTTTTAAGTCGCCAAATGACTGTAATGTCATGTTAATTAGTGTGCCATGCTTGCAATGAAAACCACTCTTTAATAAAGGGACAGTATCTGAACTACAAAGAAAATGAATCGCTCCTTGATCTGGACTTCTTTGCACAGTTCAAGGAGGACGACCAACCAACCAACCGACTCATTATTGAACTGACAAGCTCCCACCAGCTCACCACAAGGAGAGACTGGCACTAAGCCACATTACGCCCAGCACAGCCGCTGGACCTGACGGGGGTTCGGGATGGATCCAAAATGCTTTGTGGAACAGCTGACAAAAGTGTTTCATGTGTTAGTTAGAAAAATTGTAAAATAAATAAATAAATAGCTATTAACCCTCTCTGTTATGAGCATTAGTGAAAGGGGGGAAACTCACTAATGTACCTATGTATGTAGTAACAAAAGTTATGTAAATTAAGTAAGTTAAATGTGTTACTGTCATGAATCATATGTAGTGCTACATGATATGGATGGAATATAATATAATCTTTCTAAATACTACATGGATTGTTTCATTACTTTTCTTTAGGTAAAATAGCTAAAGTATTCATTCTACATGGTAAACAGAGGTTGGAAAATGATCGTACAAGAATCATTTCATTTGTGGTTGCACAAATGTCAAGGACTAGGTCTGGATCTTGCTCTGAAAGTCAGCGACACCTGTCCAACCTCGTCACTAATCACTCACTGAAGATCTGAACTTCTCAGCACAGTTTGAGAAGGACGACCAACCAACTCATTACCAAACTGGCAAGGCCCCACCCCAAAGTGAGACTGACGCTAAGCCACATCAGCATGAGCTGAATCTGACGGGGTTCATGGACACGTCCTGAAACACTTTCTGGCAGTGCTTGCCAACCTGTCTAAACTGTTTGCAACAGGCCACTGTCACAAGTCTGTTCCAAAACGAGCGGTCAGTTTCCTGAATGTCCGTCGCCCTGTGGCCTTGACCCCCGTAGTTATGAGTTACTTTGAAGTTCATATAAAAACTAGCACCCTCCTCCCTTTCTTTCTCTGGGCCAATACCACTTTGCTTACAAAGCAAACAGAACCCTGCCCCCAGCGCTACAACACGTATTTACTAAAACCATCTTTCTTAAACTTTTCAGAAGACTTGGGCTGAAAACATTCAGCAAGAGTAATGAGGACTTGCACCGCCACTGCACATATCGACCAACTGCCTCTGCTGCAGCTGCTTAATTCTGTTAGACGCTCCACCTCTGAGAGCAAAGACGGTTGAAATTCAATTTAAGACGGGAAAATTTAATTTAGAGAAGGAGCGAGAGGTGGAGGCAGTTGAGCTGTGGACAGACGTCCCCAGAGGGCCGAGTCGTGATGGTCTAAATAAGTGAGGCTGTTTTACTAATGCACTGAAGGTGTTTTTCTGTGGTTTCTAATAGGTGCCAGAAACAGGACTGTCAGGTGGAAACGCCTTCTGCTGTCCCATGTAGGTTGTTCCTCTGTGACAACCGGATGTTGTATAGATTTGATATGTTTTATTTGTGCTCACAGGTAAGTGATTTATTAATTAGAATGGTGTGCAAAAGTTTGTGCACCCCTAATAAGATTGTTGCTATTGGCAGAGTAAGGCCATATTTAAGTGTGTCAATGATGTACATAGAAAATAAAATGTCATATCACTGGGGATGCCTTTGCACACGACTGCATATGCAGGAGTAACGAGATGTTTTCTTGTGTAGCTCGACTGGTGACGCCGATTCTTTTGACAGGACGTTTGGAAATGTCACTGGTGGAACTCCGGAGAGTGTCTGCAAAGATTGCAAATGACTAACATCTTTGTCAAACTTCTCACAAAGATCAGTTTTGAGTGGGTTTAGTGTGAACTGGTTTATTTTTGCGATACTTACTTGATCTCTTTACAGTGGTGGCCAGTGGACCAATGTCCATAACTCAAATAGAATAATTTTATTTGCTATCCAAACCACCAGTGAACCTATTTGTATTTATATACACAATACACACATGTACACTGCAATGCTGATTATGGTAAACAGTGATAAAAGCCTTTTTTGGTGTATAGTGTTGCCTCATAGTATGCTGCACATTTTTAAAAATACATTGAAATTATCGTTAAACAGTGTCTCAGGCTTCCAACAGCCTGTTGGTGCCAATTTTGGAGAATATTTCTCTTAAGTGGAGAATTTCACTTCAGACTTCCTTAGAATGCCTTTCTTTGCGCCTTTGTTCCCTTTCGCTCGCATTTCCCTGCAAACATCAACCAGGGGAGCACATATTTTTGCACCCCTCCTGTTATGATTGTGGCGTGTGGAGAAGGAGGCAGATAGAGGGTGCAGCATTCTCAACATAGTCGGCCTGGTTTTCTGCCCCACTTCACTGTCATAAAGGGACGAGGTGGCCTTCGCGCCCCTTTTAGCCCGCACTCCCCCGCTGGCAGCCTCCATTCACTGTATGGGATAGAGCCTGGCTGTATGAATGCCGCCTCTGTGCGCTGACACACTGACATGGAAAAGAAACAAACCAGTTTAGACCTTGACCGAGTTTGGGCTGTCGTTGTTTGAACAGGCGAGGATTCATCGTTTGCGTGTCACTCACTGGGTCGTCTTGTCAAGTTTCATGTGTTGGTTAAAGGGCAGTTACAGCTAGTTGATCAGTTAGAATGATCAAAATATTTCGAGTAAAAGTATAACTATAAGTGGAAAAAATAACATAAGAAAAAAATAAGATAAATGTAGGATAAAGGAGACATGGAATAGAATTGAACTAGACTGCGTTCTCATTAGAAAATATGAAGTGTGTGCGAGACAAACAACTCCAAATCAGAGAATAAACTGTCACATTTCCACACTTTACTGTCCTTCAGACACATTTATTCACCTGAAAAAGTTAAGATGCAACCTCAAATCTGCTAAGAGAGCTGACTAGCAACTTGCTAGCTAAGTAGCAGTGCTAAAACAAGTGTTCAGGGCTGATTTTTAAAACACACACCACAAGAAACGGTGACATGTCTTTCTGACATGAGCATTAGTGTCTTAAAAGGCTGTTTATGACTCACTTTTGCTCTCTCTCCCCATACATTACGGGAGTGACTCGACCCCAAAAATTGAATCTTTAAGCGTTAAGTACTCTGCCCTGATCAGTATGGGCTGAGGAAAGATAGTGTTTTTTCAGCTACAAAAAGAATAATAATTAGTAGAAAACTTAAGAAGGACAGTAGTGTGATTGCTGATGGGATCAATTACAGGCTCAACAGATATTTATACTGTATGTGTTGGTTTTTAACCAACACCAGTGTTAACGCAGTGTAAATGGGGTTATGTGGTCTAGAGAGAGGCCCCATGCTGTGGGCCCTTTAAATCCCAGTCCCTTGGACGAGCCAGAGAACGAGAGGCTTATTACTGTGCTGGTCCTGCCGGATGGTCACATGAGAACCTTTCAGCTCTTTAACAGCGCTGGCCGACTGCCCCTCTGTTCTGATTAAGGCACTTTACTGGACTGGACTGCGTATCTCCTCTCACTCTGCCGCACTTTATGGTGCCAGTCGGTGGCGGGGGGGTGGGGTGGGGGTGGTGCTGTGTGAGGTTTATAAGAGCATTGGCCTCTGTGTGAGTGTGTAAGAGAGGGAAGTAGGACGTTTGATGTTGGGGCATGACCAGTAGGTGTGAAATATTGCTGCTTGGACTATTGGATAAAGAGGAAAAGTGTATAGAAGTAAAGGTGTGTGTGTGAGAGAGAAAGAGAGAGAGGAACAAGGCGGGGTGTGTCTGGAATGAGCAGGTGATTGCTCTTTTTATCTCCACAGTGGACTTTGATAAGGCCAGCTGGCCTGCCCTTTTCATCCTTAGCCACTCTTTTAGCTCACTGTTCATTTAAGACCTTAACATTCGTAGATTTAAACATACAAACTACACTTAAAGCCTGTTTGAAGACATGGATTAAGTCTAGGACAAAGTTATTCCAGTGTAGGATTAAGCATAACATTTGTTGGGTTGTTCAACAGGCCTTATATTGTAGATGATTTCCAACAACAACAAATTATTAAAGGTTAAATAAACTTCTGCACTGCATTCAAGTATTTTTGTCGTGTTTTCTGCCTGATTTTATTTGATTCCCTCTTTTGAACTAAGAGATGTTATGAATTTAGTTTGAACTTCATTATGAATATTTTAATTTGAATAGAACTCAGTGCTGGATATTTTATTAGTGTTTTATAACTTAATACTGGATACTAATTATCTTGTATTAGGATTTAATTCTGAATATTTGTTATATCTTTGTTTTGGATAATAATTTTGGTACTTCCAAATACTTTTTCTGGAACTTTTATTATTTATTATTAGTTATTTATATTATAATTTTTCCAAGTTTTTCTGGTTCTTAATTGATTGTTTATTTTAAAAATAAATTAATTTAATTTGTATTTTATTTTGGAATTTGGTAGAACTTCATTAGAACTCATGTTTCTTCCTGCTGTTGATTTTAAACTGTGACATTCAGGAATCATGTTCAGACCACAGTTCATGTCTGTGTGTTTTAATAAAACAGGTCTTTGGCGTCACTTAGTCAGACAGTGAAATCCATGTGTTTCTTCTTGAAACAAAGGCTTTAATTCCTTCCAAATCTCTCGTCACTCAAGCGAAGTAGAGAAGATCCGCCCTGCTGTCTAGACGTCACTGCCTCATCCTCCCACACTCTGATATAAACACCAGTCCCTGTGCTGAGGAGGCATTGGCGAGTGTTCCTCCTAAAATGGTCCTACTGTGTGTATGTTTATTAGGGCTGCACGATATTAGGAAAGCATGCGATATGCGATAATGTTGAGTGTTGCGATGGCGATATCACATGTGATAAGTGAGTAAACTTAGCCTTTATAGTGTTTGGATTTGCTGGCAAGAGACTCCAGGCGCGGACTAGTCTATGTAGAAAAAAAATAATGCAATACTTCCATTCAAGCATTTCTTTTAAAGAATTTACTTTAAACATAACATTTAATGCCTCCCATAAAACACCTGAACCATTGAACATTGTTGAAAAAAATCAGAAAATATTTTTTTAATAATTTTAAATCTTAAATAAATGTAAACATAATTTAAATAATAATAAGTTCTTAGCAAGAAAAAATAGCAAAAGGAACAATCTATAACAGCAGCACAGAAGATGAAGAAACTGCCCAGTGATTTTTTTTTGGCCTCTTCTCTGTGGCACTTTTTGGAGTTTTGGAAACACACTATTTATTGCAGTTCAATCAGTGTTTCGCGATGTGGATATTGCGCATGTTGATATCGCGATGACAGTAAATATTGTGTATATATAAATACAGTAATCCCCCACTTTTTGCGGGAGTTATGTTCCAAGAGCACCTGCGTGTAGTGAAAAAATGCATTGTTGTGTTTTGGTAAAAAAAAAAAAGCCAAAAAATGCCTAAAAATTTTGTGTAAACCCTAAATATGCCCCAAGTATGCTCCCGAAACACTTTAATTTAATTTTAAACTCAGTTTAATGCATTACCCTTAAAGAAAATGTAAAGGTAAATAAATCATCAGAATCAGAAAATGTTATTGCATAATAAACCGCGTTAGCGGTTAGCATTAGCAGCGTGCAAAAAAGAAACATTGAAATAACTCTCTACCTGCATGTTTACACAGAGCACAGCTTACTAATACTAAATAAACTGAGATAACTGTTGAACATTGGGTGGGGTTAAACACTAAAATACGAAGACAAGACACGGAGTAGTCATGCTACATGCTGCAGCAGCTGCTTTTTCTTTTTATCGCGTTTGACAAATTTTCAGTGTAGTGGCATAATACAGTTGGGTTCTCAGAAAAATCTGCATTAGACTGAATCCAAGAATGCTGATCCGTGTAAATCTGAGGGTTTCCTGTATATATATATCAGGGAATTAACAAAAAAGTCGACTGTTTTTACTCTCTCCGCACGCTTGTGTATGCAATGCAGTCTCTGCCTCTGATTGGCTGACGCTGACACGCATTCCTTGGTTTAACCAATTATTACAGTCTTTTCATAAAAGGGGCGATACCGTTGGCGTGAGGGGAATCAAAACACGAGGCCACAACAAGACGCGACATTTAAAGTACTGCTATATGAACAAAAGTACAATAACGTTTGGTTTACAAACTTTTTAACAGCAGTGTTCCCTGTAACACAGTCACGCAGTTACAGATCAGATATTTCTGTAACTTAAACATTAATGTAATGAATTCAAATATAAAAAAGCAGGGCATTCAGCTTTTATCAAGTTTGTTATAGAAAAAGAAGAGTTCAGAGCATGGGGGGGGCAGAACTATTATAGCAGGTTGGGAGACCACTTTTCCCCTCCCGGACGACAGCCGAGATGTAGAGCGCTCGTGCAAACCCCCCCCCCCCCCATGTATGTACATATATGCACAACATATACATATATATGGTCATGTATGCGATCATTAGTAGTCCTTAGCTGGTTCTTCCGCCTCCATTTGATAGTACCATTAGTGGCTGAAGTACACATTCACTGGAATGTCAATTACAACCAGCCTTGTAAAGGAATCCTGAAACTTTAGAGCTTTTACTTTAATTACCCTGTATAGATTTGTCCCCCACCACTCATGTTATCCGATACTTAGGGGGAGGCACTTGGGTGATTCAATCAGAAAGAAGTGGCCGCGTCCTGCAAAACTCAAAAGCACCAGTGACCCGCCATGTCTAGGCACTGTAACCAAGCACAACAATAGCTTCTTTGACTGGACAGAATACATGCATTTTTTTTTCTCATGTCTACTGTGGGCCTTACATAATTCGTAAAAGCTGTTTAAATGAGAAGCTACACGACATCTACAGCAACATACGTCATGTGAGCTTCAGGTTTAATGGAAATACTTCTAATTACAGTTAATTATACACTTCTAATGTTGTCATTTTTTATGTCTTTTAATTTTGTGGTGAACTGAGGAAGAGTTTAAAAAAAGTCATTTTGTTTGCAATTTTTGTTAGTGCTCTTCACTTTTACATATTTAAACTGATTAATTGATTTTCAGTTGATTCACATGAATTTCTGTGCAACTCTATGTCCAGCCACCTGATATTTCCCTGAAAAGGCAAGGAGTTTATTTACTTGCTTTTTCCAAGGAACCTTTATTCTATTGTTGCCTACACAAGCCCTTTGTGTAGCATGGGCTGTTGCACTGGTAAGCTAACTCTTTAACACTAAATATGGGCAAGCAGTCCTTTTAGGTTTATTGTTGCAGTGTCTGTAAAGTGCAGTATGTGTCTGAGCCTTGGTTTTGGTTGGACTGAATTATGCAATAACGTTTATATCTATTTATAATAGAAGGCAATTATTTTAGCACATGCCCATGCTTTCATATTCTGTGTGTTTTATTTCCTTTCTGATTATAGCCATTATGTGGAAATAATCTGTGGTGGTAACTTACTGTACAATACAGACGAGACGGTAAAGGTTGAAAAATTATTGTTCCTTTAAGATTATGAAGTCGGTGTGTTTGCAGTAGAGCTCTTATCCACACTATATAATTTTGTCCTGAATCTGGGCTACTACAGCCAATGTTGACTCTCCTCTGGCCAAGCCTTTTGCAGCTATTGTGACGTGGAGAGTTAAAAAGAAACCTAGTCATCAGTTGATGACTCTCCCAAGTCCCAGCCCTTTACAAATGTGAAGATTGACTTTATAAACCACGATGGAAGCTACACAGTTGGATTTAATGTGATCTTAGTTGACTGACCTATTTGGATTGAGACACGGGGAACTTGGAGCCCATGTTAAACATTTCAGAAACCACAGTCTCAGAAGACACAGTGATTCACATGGCAACATAAACACCCCACACCAGCAGACTGTTGTTTTGTTGAGTGTTGGCTTTCTAGCAGAAGGCATTAAATCTGTATGGAGATCGAAATCTGGTGTTAAAGTTACGTTCAGCTAAGAGTGACTGTGATGACCCTAGTGACAATTGTATGCAGATTGTCCAGTCATCCAACACACATTCGCATTACTTGCTGAAGTGTAGCACAGTGGCTGTGATGGGTGTTCTAGCTTCTCAAGCGTTTGTTGGCTTGTTTAGACATAAATTTGAAATGCAATTGTGCAGGGCTCGAAATTGCGACCATTTTAATCGCATATACTCCAGAAATTTCATCTATGCGACCTTAAAATATATTAGGGAGCGCTGGTGCGAGTGCGTGTAATTGTTGTCGTGCGACCTTTTTTTAATTTCTCTAAAAAATGTTAACGGTATGTGTGTGTTCTGTGTGTGTTCTGTGTGTGTTCTGTGTGTGTTCTGTGTGTGTTCTGTGTGTGTTCTGTGTGTGTTCTGTGTTCTGTGTTCTGTGTTCTGTGTTCTGTGTTCTGTGT